>JABEEN010002032.1:0-42426 GCA_013363205.1 Fusarium tuaranense | reverse complement strand
GGCCCAGCAAACTGCCAAGCAAATCGGCAGGTCCCCAATGTTGACGGTTTCCTTGGACGCGGAACCTTGAAAGTGATCCGAGGGAGATTGAGAGACTTGGATACGAAGACTGGAGTTTAATCAGGAAAATCATTCAACAAAGAATCGACTCAAAAGAAAAAGCCGGTTTAGACATTGGTGCCATGCTGTTATTGTGGAAGACCTACGTGATGTCTTCATTGGATTTGCCGGAAGACCAGGGCATGGCCATGATGCCATTGACGAAGAACCAGTAGGAAGCAGTGTAGAACTTCATGTTTGCTTGTGTGCTAGAAACAAGGTATGTAAGAATGTTTTGTAGAGAGGATGTTTGAGTCTGAATGAGTTTGATGGCGGATTGTCGTCGAGGTGAACCGACCCCTTTATATAGGCCCTCAGACACAAGCTCAATCACGAAAAAAACATGCAGTTCGCTCTTTCGTTTTCGTGCACGCGTAACATTATCCCCTCAACTACCTAAATGATGTAACTACGTCTAGCTGTGCAACAAGGCCGGATCGATGTGTGGGTTGTTGAAATGACGGATTCCGATGTTGTGTGACATTGTGCTACATAAATCGGCATGCCGTTGGTAACATTTGTCGAGTTGTTGTAGCAGAAGATTGGCAATACCGACAGATAGATCCGGCTAGTACGGTCACAAATGTATGATAATACTGTCTAATGAAGATAATTGCAAGCTGACGTGTGAGTAGTCTTCGGATCCGTTCGTGTGGGTTCCCAAAGCTGATGGATCAGGAGACAACTTGTATCTCTCAACTGACTCCTTCCATTAAATTGGCAAGTTGATGTGGGGTTTCATAAGTGGTCAGTTGTCTTACAAGACTGACGCTGTCCAAGGCTTGCTCATATCGGATCGGCTCATTGGGGAAAACACGACATCTACCACGACAGGGAAATGTGCCTAGTGTTACAGACTGTCTCTGATGAATTCGACTCTATGGCCAAGAGACGGAACTCGGCATTTGTGTTATTTGGTTGAGACAGGTTCATCGGGTCCTCGGCAGAGAGGTTCGGGTTCCTCGGATTGTCTGTCGAGGACGGTTCGTCCCCTGTGTTGTGGAACATGGGGTCTGTGATACGGTGTACTCAAGGTGATACTTCATCAGACAGTGACTTTAGCGGGTGGTCAAAATAATGGATTTCCTTCACGAAAAGACGAGGGCTGCAACTGTGACGTAGTTTACGGAACTCTCCCGGTGGGTCTACGCGGTGTAGGAATTGTTCACGGAAGGGCTCCGTACGCCGGGATCCTTCCGGCCTTTCGTGGCCGTAGATTGGACTATGCGGAGTCAACCCGTGGGTTTCATAAAGAGATGTTCTTTTATGCTACTATTATGCTGCCTAGGCTACCCAAGGATGTTTCTTGGATCAACCAAACAAACACGTGTTTTCCACAAAGTCACCATCTGAGTTTACACCATGGTTGGTCCAGTCATCCAGTCTCCTTCCACAGCGTAAAGACAAAGATCTTTGCTTTCAGCCTGGCGCTTACCCTAATGATATTCTTTGCACTTTTTCTTAACACTTTAGGCGCGTAGGTGAACCATGTCTCAAAGACGGTCGGAAGTCTCGATGGCGGATATGCTCCGCTCAGCTTACGGAGCCATCCCGACCACAACGCCATGGGAGATGGGCCTTGACGAGTCAGGATATACACGTAATGCCTCGGAAGATACAGTATCTTAAGGGCAAATAAATGGATGGCCACCTTGTTTATTTGCTATCTCTAGAAGTTGTTTATGTTCTTAATTTAAGTCAGACTCACAGTTCCCTCCCTCTGTAGCCAACCTTGCAAGCTGTGGGCAAACACCTCTGCGACTGGGTATGGTATTAGGCTAGCGAGCCAGAGAAGTTACAGCCATCCGGCTTGTATTGGCAAAAGCTTCTTAGCTATCTGTCTTGGATCGACTCTGGAACAAGCGTCTGGCATCGCCGATATTTAGTTCTTTGAAGCATAGACTGAGTTGGACAGCACGTGGTTCAGAACTCATATTCTGGTAGCTTCCTTATCCTTAAGGCTGAGAAATACATAAGACGCAAAACCCTGCATCAAGTATCACCGCATGGTGATTCCTGATCTGGTCCTATTTGTCGCCAAATTTGTAACCAGGGCCAGAAGCTCCACGTCGACCGCTCTCAACATGTCTGCTCTAAACCTGTCCTTTCTCCATCGAGTTAATCAAAGAGCACTGTCTGGCTAATGTATTTAGACTGACCGAGAAATTCCCTAGCTGCGTTCGTCATCATCTCGCCAGAATGTTGACTGACGCCCACCGGGATTGCCTCATCGGAACCGTTCCGACAACCTACGCAGCTCTGCTCCACCTAATTTCCACAACTGCTGACGAGTATTCCTTATCATGCCCCTTTGGCGCATTTTTTATTGAGTATTAAAAGTATGGTAGACTGGAATTATCTTTAGAAACTACACTGCATATTCTTCCTCGTCGTTCTTGTTCACTCTCCTGGCTATGGCGTACGGCAACCTCTTATCGCCTCCTGCTCCAACGAGTTCACCCGAAAAACCTCACCGAGACAAAGCTCTACCAACCCGAGAGTTGGGAATTACCTGGAAGAATTTGACCGTCCAGGTGGCTTGCGCTGATGCGGCTATTCACGAGAATGTCCTTTCTCAGCTGAATCCCATCCGGACCCTTCAGCGCCTACGACGCAGACCAACCACGAGGACGATTCTCGATAATAGCCATGGCTGTGTCAAGCCTGGGGAAATGCTTCTCGTCTTGGGTCGTCCTGGATCTGGGTGCTCGACTCTCCTGAATGTGCTGGCGAATCAACGGAACGGCTACGCTTCCGTGTCTGGAGACGTCCACTATGGTAGTATGGATGCCACAGAAGCAAAACGCTATCGAGGCCAGATCATTCTAAGCTCAGAGGATGAGATATTCTTTCCGTCTTTGACAGTTGGTCAGACTATGGACTTTGCAGCTAGTCTGAAAAGCCCGAATCAGCATGCGTCGATCAAACCGTTGCAGTATAATGCTCGCTCTCTTCTGAATGCCGTGGGCATAGATCACACCACCAATACCAAGATTGGTAATGAGTATATCCGTGGAGTGTCGGGTGGAGAGAGACGACGAGTCTCGATTGCCGAATGTCTTACCACACAAGGGTCGATTTATTGTTGGGACAACAGTACCAGGGGACTGGATGCTAGCACGTGAGTTGTTAAAGACTGAGGACTCGAGCATGAAAGAAACCTAGAAGTGAAGCTAATAGTGGCATTGATTAATAGGGCACTCGAGTATGTCAAGACGATTCGACACCTCACCGACCGTTCCGGGCTATCATCCATCATGACCCTATATCAAGCCGGCAACGACATTTATCACCTATTCGACAAAGTCCTCATCCTAGAACAAGGCCACCAGATCTTCTACGGCCCATCCAAAGAGGCACGCCCATTCGTGGAGAATCTCGGCTTCCAGTGCAGAGAGGGCACCAACATCGCCGACTTCTTAACCGGAATCACAATCGACACAGAGCGCATCATTCGTCCGGGCTTCGAGCTCAGCTTTCCCCGTAGCGCCGAGGCTATCCGTGACAAATACGAAGAGTCCAAGATTTTCTCAGAGGCTGCGGCTGAATACGAATATCCTTCAACGGTCGAGGCAAGAGAGTGGACGAGACAATTCCAGGCAACGATACAGGGAGAGAAGGGCGTTCGTTTACCAGAGAAAAGTCCCTTGACCGTGGGATTCTTCTCTCAAGTGCACGCGTGCATCGTCCGGCAATACCAGGTCATCTTGGGCGACAAGCTCACCTTTTGGACGAAACAAGCTACAGTCTTGGTACAAGCATTAGTAGCCGGGTCACTCTTCTACGACGCCCCGAGCACATCAGCCGGCATTTCTCCACGATCTAGCGCCATCTTCTTTGCCATCATGTTCAACACTCTGCTGGCCATGTCGGAAGTCACTGACTCATTCTCGGGGAGACCCGTCCTTGCGAAACATAGATCGTTTGCTCTGTTGCATCCAGCCACGTTCTGCTTTGCACAGATTGTGTCTGATGTGCCCATCGTCCTTTTCCAGATCTCCGTCTTTTCTTTGGTCTTGTACTTTATGGTTGGCTTGACATTGTCAGCAAAGTCCTTTTTCATCTTTTGGGCTATTTTGGTGTCTACAACAATGGTACGTGAGCTTCTGTTCCTTCAGAGACTTTTGGAGAAACTCGATCGACTAACAAAAGATTCAGTGTATGACGGCCTTGTTTCGAGCTATCGGTGCTGCCTTTACAACATTCGATAAAGCAACCAAGGTGTCCGGACTAGCCATCATTGCGAGTGTGTTGTACACGGGCTTCATGATTCCAAAGCCGGACATGTATCCTTGGTTTGTCTGGATCTACTGGATCAACCCCTTGGCCTATGCCTTCAACGCCCTAATCTCCAACGAATTCAGTGGCAAAACTATTCAATGCGTTGGAGTCAACTTGCTGCCTGTCGGACCAGGCTACAACAGCAGCAGCATGGGCCATCAGTCCTGTGCAGGCATTTCCGGTGCAGTCCCAGGACAGACATTCGTCACGGGAGATTCATATCTTGAATCTTTTTCATACAGCCGCTCTGACCTTTGGAGAAACTTTGGAATCATTTGGGCTTGGTGGGCACTGTTTGTGGTCATCACCGTGGTTTCAACTTCAAGGTGGAAGTTTTCTTCTCAGAGCACATCAAAGCTTGTTACGCCAAGGGAGAAGAAACGGGAGTCTCATGAGCCTACTCCTCGATCTAGCGATGAAGAGTCCCAAATCTCGGGTGGAGACACGGTGGGTGGCGAGTCTCGTCAATACCAGGTGACGGATGCCGCCCTCATCCGGAACACATCGATTCTCACCTGGAAGGACATTTCCTATGTCGTCAAAACGGCAGAAGGCGATCGAAAGCTACTTGATGAAGTTTATGGCTGGGTCAAGCCAGGAATGCTAGGGGCGTTGATGGGCGCTTCTGGAGCTGGTAAAACGACACTACTCGACGTTCTAGCGCAACGGAAGACCGAAGGGTCTATCAACGGATCTATCATGGTGGACGGTCGTCCTCTCCCAATTTCCTTTCAGCGCTCAGCTGGGTACTGTGAGCAATTTGATGCTCACGAGCCGTACGCCACAGTTCGCGAGGCCCTCGAGTTTTCAGCATTACTCAGGCAAGGTCGCCATGTTTCCCAAGAGGACAAGCTGAAGTATGTCGACGAGATTATCAGCTTGCTCGAGCTGGACGATCTTGCCGATGCCTTGATCGGTACCGTTGGTGAAGGTCTATCCGTGGAACAACGGAAACGTGTGACTATCGGTGTCGAGCTGGTATCAAAGCCAAGCATCCTTCTTTTTCTTGACGAACCAACCTCGGGCCTTGATGGTCAGTCTGCATTCAACATTGTTCGCTTTCTCCGGAGGCTCGCAGATCTTGGCCAGGCAATATTGGTTACAATTCATCAGCCTTCTGCCCAATTATTAACACAATTCGACACATTGCTTCTTCTGGCCCGCGGTGGGAGAATGGCATATTTCGGGGATATTGGTGATAATGCAGACGTCGTCAAGGCATATTTCGACCGGAACGGAGCACCTTGTCCCTCACAGGCAAACCCAGCTGAACATATCATTGATGTTATCTCGGGCAAAGAATCTGAACGGAACTGGGCTGAGGTCTGGCGCGATTCACCAGAGCATCACGCGGCCGTTGACCAGCTTAACTTGATTCTATCAGAAGCTGCTTCGAAGCCACCAGCCACTACAGACGACGGTTACGAATTTGCGCAGCCGCTCTGGACACAGATACAACTCGTCACGAAGCACATGAACATTGCCTTGTTCCGCAACACAGAATACATCAACAACAAGCTCATCCTCCATATTTTCTGTGGTCTTTACAACGGCTTTTCATTCTGGCAACTTGGCGACTCTATGGACGACTTGCAACTACGAATTTTCACCATCTTCAACTTCATCTTCGTTGCGCCTGGAGTTATCAATCAGTTGCAGCCACTCTTTATCGAGCGACGGAATCTCTTTGAGGCACGCGAGAGCAAGTCGAAAGCCTATTCCTGGATCGCCTTTGTCAGTGGGTTGATAATCTCAGAGACACCGTACTTGATTATCTGTGGAATCTTGTATTTTTGCTGTTGGTATTATACAGTCGGATTCCCCATAGCTGCAGAGAGGGCTGGTTCGACCCTGTTCGTCATGCTGATGTACGAATTCCTGTATACTGGCATCGGACAGTTCATTTCTGCATACGCACCCAACCCTGTCTTTGCGTCGCTTATCAACCCCTTTGTTCTGGGCGTGTTGATAATGTTTTGCGGCGTCCTCGTTTCGTACGAGCAAATCACATCTTTCTGGCGTTATTGGCTATATTGGTTGAATCCATTCAGCTATATCATGGGAAGTCTGATAACCTTCAGCAGCTGGGACCTTGAAATTCATTGTTCCGATGATGAATTTGCCGTCTTTAGCCCACCAGATGGATCGACCTGTGGCGAGTATCTTTCGTCGTATCTTACGATGGGAGGAGTTGCTGGGAACCTCACCAACCCGGATGACATGGCCACTTGTCTCGTTTGCCCATATCGAAACAGCAATGACTACTTTTGGGCTCTTAACCTAAAGGAGTATTATTACGGATGGCGGGATGCGGGTATTGTGGCTCTCTTTGTTTTGAGCTCTTACTGTCTGGTTTTTCTCTTGATGAAATTACGGACTAAAGCATCCAAGACCGCGAAATGATGGCGTGGTCTGAGGCTTGGACTCTGATAAGAGAAGACTGGAGGAGATCACTGGAGGAATCGATGTGGCAACATTTGTACTCTATTTTCTTTATTTTTGTATTTCTTTCAACAATTATCGTACTTTCTAGGTTTCCCTTAATACTCATAGATTAGAACTACACTGCTCTAATAAAATACACAGAAATAAAGTCTTGCAACCAACTTCAATGCAAATTGTCACAGAAATCTCTTCCAAGTTCTCATTTGATGTTTGTTGGCTTTCCTAATCCGTCTCTGTATTCACTCCCGACTATGTTGAATCTCCATTCCCAGTAAACCTTTCATCCACCCCTTCATTTCTAGGATACATTCTGCATCACGTTCCTGTTGAGCCTCAAGCAGAATAAAGTCATGAGCTTGCCTGCTTTGCATCGTGAACTGTATATTGAGCCCTGGGTTCAAGTGTTGCACCTCATGTACGAAAGCCACTCCTTGGTCTCGAAAGACCTCATGACTTCCAACCGTGACATACAATTGGTGAAGAATAGAAGTCATTCCACTTAAGCAACGTTTATCACCGTCGAGAGGGAATGCGAGCATGGCCGACTTGGCGTCATTCTCGTCGCTTTGCGTAGGCCCCAGTAGCTCTTTGGCACACTTATCCACCGTTGGGCCGGAAAGCATGTCGATCCAAGAGTTTTCCGCGAACGAAGCATGGTTGGTATGTCGAGTCACCCATGGCGAAACAAGGAATGCGCCTAGTAGTGGCTCGGACAAGTCGACTCTTGGAACTGCGGGATGTGGTTCAACAAGATGGGTCAGTAGTTGGGCCGTCAAGTTTCCACCCGCAGAGTCTCCTCCAATAACAATATCTCGAGGCTTAATGCCTTGGGATAGAAGATGGCTCAGGGCGCTTGCAGCCTGGCGGAGTTGTACCGGATATCTTGCCTCTGGACAAAGTGTGTATTCGAGGACTGCCACGGCAACTTCAGTTTGCATCTCGACACCCGCAGTAATGTACGCTCTCCAACACCATTCCAAGTGCCCAGGTAACAATGCAGCGATATAGCCACCGCCATGGAAGAACAAAACGATCTTCTTTGCTTTCCGTCGATTACCCATCCAAAGGAGTGACGAGTGCCCATCCTCTAGAGGCTCCAGGTCGTAACCAAGTCTTTCGATGGCTTCTGTATCTCCGATATTCTTGGCCTTGGCAGCCTTTTGCTCCATCCATGATTTGTATGCATCTTTGGTCGAGAGAGACAAATACTGAATCTGGCGGGGAGAGAAATTCCCGAGAAGTATTTTGACGGCTCCGCATACAAGAAACAATCGTGACGGGATCCCTCTGGCCCAGGAGATTGTGAAAGAGCGTATCACGGAAGCAAGAACCTGCCAGGGTGCTGTGAGAAAACATGTGTTAGTGGGTGATGCACGAGTCTGATAGACAGGGACCGCAAATCATACCGAGACATGTCAGGCGGAAAGCCAGCCGCAGCTTCTCCCATATGGAAAATTGGACAGACATTTTGGCAGCAGCACGATATTTATTCACATTCAGACTTGATCGGGTGATATCCAAGTTTAATTAGATCAACAACCGGTTATCAAGATCTTGTTTTGCTCGCCGTGCCGAGGTGACATTATTTTAGTCTCATGGGGACTCATGCGGGGACCCCAGAATCTAAACCCCGATCTCATCTGCCGAGAACTCAGTTCCGTCTCAAGCGTCTCAAACGCCGTTGCCAAGTCGGGGCCCTTGACCATCCGTGGCCCCGAAGATAGGCGGGTCTGTTCCGGTTCAGCTGAGGGCTGGTCGCGGAACTACGCCGTTGGGACGTGTGACCCCTGTCTCCAAGTGGTGTGAACAATACCTCGGCTCCAAAGCTTTCTAACAGGGTGGATATCTGCGTGTTTCGCAAGCTAGTTTGAAACCAGTTAGCTTGATTCTCGTCTCGGTTTGCTGGTGACAGGTTTCCCATCCTTGCTTCACCACGAACAAGAAGCCCAAGCGACAAGCATAGCAATCCCAAAGTAAAAGGTGGTTAAGACCTTAATAGGGATTAGGCAATGATGAGGGATGAAGTGTCGAGCTTTAGAGTGGTAACACTAAACGACAACCAAAATCTGGGTTGATCAAGTGATCTTGTACTGCAGTAAATGGTAGGGGTTGCTCGTGTACCCTTAACATTTTATCTGAAAGACATCTCCGGATATAACACAAGCGACGCGGCATGATATAGTAGTGAGTCTACTAAACAAGCACAGGAAATGGCTTGGCACAAGACTGAAGCTGAGGCCATCGCTAGCGATCCGGGCTCCGCGGATGTCCGTCGGAACCAACCCGTGGCACCAGCATCAAGGCCTTGATAAATTGACGGAGATTGACAAAAAGAATGCGGGGTAAATCTGGGGTAACGATCAAATAATTTCGGCATGTGATATTCCTCGGTTAATACAAAGTCAATCGTTTTAAATCGACCGGCAGTTGCTCTATTCCGAGGCGTCCTGCCACTACCTACGGCCCATACACATCCTCCTAGTGTCCGATAAACACCATGGCGGAAATTCCAGCTACGAGCACGGGCCCAAATTCAGTTGGGCTTCCAGAAGCCCCAAACTCAGATCCTTTGCCAGAAGCACAATGGCGTACCTTGATGGTAGTTATGGATACTGTGGTGTCCTCCTGTCAGAGGAATGAATCCCGTGATGTGGATGCTGCGGCTCTTAGCGATGCTGAATACGCAACAGCCATGACGTATCTCCGGCAGAATGCTACACCTGCCCTTTCAGACACGTCCAAATTGGATGCTTTCCTTGCCGAGAAACCTTCCGAAATACCGCTGTTTCAAGATATCTTGAAGCGGATGCTAGCCGGTTTCCCCGACGATAAGCTAGCAACACTTCGCAGCGTGCTATCCCTGATCGAGTGAGTTTTCTTCCCGTCCTGTTGAAACGTGAGTGGTTGACTAACGTTCCACGATAGTAACTGGGCTACTACTCTTCCCCTTACCGGTTATCTCACGCCATTCTCTAAACTGTCCATCAAGGACCGGACATGTGTGCTGCACTCTTGGAGAAACAGTTCCTTGGCTAGTTTTCGTGTGTTGTTTAAGCAGCTATCGCAAATCGCCAAGCATGTTTATCTCCGTGCCAGCCCTCTTTTCGACGAGGTTACTGGTTACCCATCAGCCCCGTCCGGATGGCACCCCGTCGAGTCTTATCCTTTCGAATTCATGGACTTCAACACGTCACGCAACCCGATCCAACTGGAAACAGATGTCATTGTCGTAGGCTCAGGTTGCGGTGCTGGCGTCGTTGCAAGGGCCATCGCCACTGCAGGCCATCGCGTCATCGTCGTGGATAAAAGCTACCATTTCCAAACATCTTCGCTTCCTCTTGACCACAGCGAAGCCTTCTTTCATCTTTTTGAACAGGGGGGCATGCTCTCCTCAGAGGATGGGTCCATCACCGTTACGGCGGGATCTTGCTTTGGTGGTGGTGGAACAATTAACTGGAGTGCATGCCTACAGACCCAAAACACGGTACGCGATGAGTGGGCGGATGAGAGAGGTCTTACCTTTTTCAAATCATCCGAGTTCCAGACTCGCCTTGACTCTGTATGCGAGCGAATGGGTGTTAGCGATGAGTTCATTCGTCATAATCATGGCAACTCGGCTCTGCTAGAAGGCGGGCGGAAGCTGGGTTTCAGCGCGAAACCTGTGCCCCAGAACACACGTCGTTGTGAGCATCATGATGGGCACTGCGCTATGGGTTGCTGGAGGGGAGAGAAGCAAGGCCCAGTAAACGGATGGTTCCCAGATGCAGCTAAGTGCGGAGCCAAGTTTATCCAAGGTTTCAAGGTCGACAGGGTGCTTTTCAAAAAGAAGAATGGCAAACAGGTAGCCCGCGGCGTGGTGGGAACCTGGATGCCGAAGGATGGCAAGGATACAACGCCTAGAGTGGTGACTATCAAGGCGAAGAGAGTTGTTGTTTCTGCCGGGAGCCTATGGAGTCCCATCATCTTGAAGAACAGCGGACTGAAGGCAAGAAACAGGCAAACAGATTTCACATTACGAGGTTCTTATGCTAATAATGGCACGCAGAACAAGCATATCGGACGCAACCTGCATCTGCATCCAACGACATTCGTAGGGGGCGTTTTCGAACAAGAGACAGTCCCATGGGAAGGCAAGTTTTAATCACTGACCTCCTGACTTCATAGGACCGCTGGCTAACAAGTATCAGGCGGCATTCTTACCTCCGTAGTGACGAGCCTCGATGATCTCGACGGAAAAGGTCACGGTGTTAAGCTAGAGCGTGTCTCAATGATAGCAAGTCACACCAATCTCCACTCTCTGAATAAATATTAACCCCTTCGTAGCCTTCAATGTCTCTTCCTTGGTTGAATTGGACTTCTGGACTTGACTATAAAGTGCTGTTATCCAAATATCGCCACATGGAAGTATTTATTGCGATTACACGAGATCGTGAGAGTGGCCAAGTTCTCATCGACCCTACACGAAGGATGCCTCGCGTGGCTTATACGCCCTCAAAATTTGACACTCGCTCTAATATGATGGGCATGATCGCCTTGGCAAAGATCCTCTACGTTCAAGGCGCCAGAGAAATCCATCCCGCCCCCCCAGGACTCCGACCATTTATCCGCGCACAGGAAGGATCTGGAAATTCTGGTAACGACTTTGCGGGCATCACGGATAAGAGTTTCCAATCTTGGCTAAAGGAGATGGAGGCACATGGAAATAAAACGCCGGAGACACCATTTTGCTCGGCTCACCAGATGAGTTCTTGCCGGATGAGCACTAGGGAAAATGAGGGTGTTGTAGATGAGTTTGGCAAGGTTTGGGGCTGTGAAGGGTTGTATGTTGCTGATGCGAGCGTTCTTCCCAGTGCCAGTGGTGTAAACCCCATGGTCACCATCATGGCGATCTGTGAACGGATTGGTGAGGCCATTGCTAAAGACTTGGCATTAGAAAGACAGGAGACGGCGAGAATCTAAACACATATGTAAAGTTGGAGCTAGTTATATCAGGAAGACGCTGTTCAGTTCCCCGGTGCCAAATTCATTCCTTCCCAGCCCGGAAAGGCCATCGTCTCAGAATCAAACGGAAACGATATTGTCAAAGCATCCTGGAGGGACAAATCTCCCTCCAGCATTGAGTCCAGCATTTCATGTACTAGGTTCTGCTCCGAGTCTTCATTTGAGGCGTAATCTTCAGCCGCGCGTGGTTAGTTACCGCCATAGTTCGACTTGCTCTTCTAATCACTCACCTTGTTGCCTTGCAGTGATGGTCTGGTTTATCTTTAAGAGTAAATCGAAAGATTTCCGGATAGACATGCTGAATGGAGATATTGCTTCGAGAACTGCGTGGCATTTCTCCCACGATTCAACCACTCCCGCTTGATCCAACGTGGCCCAGAGTGAGGGGCATAGGCGGCATGTCATGAGTACAAGGCTAGCGGTGCAGGCATCTATAACATCCGTTAGTCGATGCGTATAGGGGGGAAGGGGTACCATTACATAGACCATTCCACCACCATGCTTCAGTTGTGTCTGTACGAAAGGTATCGTGAACCAGGTTGATGAGTCGAATCGCAGACTGTACGCATGCTCTGGCCCCGTCTCGCCTGAAAGATGAGTGCAGGTCATAATCCACATCATCAGAGACGTCAGAAGCTAGCAACTGTGTTAAGATAGGCCGATAAAGCATCAGGCGAAGGTAAGTAAAGCTAGCTCGAGTCAGTAAGTGTGCTCAATCCAAGTCCTTATCACACGACATCTTACCGCGCGTGCAACACATTTCTTTGAATGGCGAGAATACTGGCAACCTCTGTTGAGATGGAATCCGTAGTCAAGGGTGTCTTCCACGAAAGAAAGCTAGGCACAGATAGCTCGAACGCTTGAAGTTGTCCCTGAAGCTCAACAAAAGTATCCATACTCTGACAGGCTGTATCTGCATGCGACACAAGACTCTGCTCATCATGGAGGAGCCTACATTGCCAGGGCTGGTATACCTTTGAGAGAATGCTGTCCAGAATGATACTCAACCGGACTGATTCAAGCTGGAATTGAAGTCTGATCCGTTCAATTCCCTCCGCACTCTGGGCGTTGAAGTCCAAACCTCCCGGCACAGCAAGTGTAGAGAGGTTCGTGATCATAGTTGGCCGCCCTAGTGTCATGCTAACAAGCCTGTAATTGTTAATACGGTGGTATAATAGGGCTTCTGCGTCCTTACGTATCCAGTACAACACATCCGTGCCATGTACGGCGCCGAACCTGCCATACCCTCGACTCCTGGGCATCATACTTGGGCATGCTGTGCAGGCCTAGACCTTGGGCCGTCCGGCATGCAACGCCGACGGCATTCCAACAACGGTCGGGAAAGGGAGTCCCCTGTAGAACGAGGGCTACCAGTAGTAGCGTTTGAACAACACTCAAGTCATTCATGTCGAGCAGATCAAGACCAATGTTTTGCTTAGCCCGGTTAAAGAAGACTTCATAAGCTGTAGTCTTCGCGGGTGTTGAAAGATCTGAGAAGATGCATCCAAGGGCAAAGATGGAATTGAGCGAAGAATGGAAGGCAATCGAGGTAGCATCTGCTCCGAGGCCCAGATCTCGATATTCTCTCGGACTTGAGGCTTGCGCACTTGGTAGCCACAGCGACTCATATGCATGCTCGAAAGCCTCCTTGTCAAAGAGCGGGTAGAGGTAGTAGACTTGTTGAAAGTATCTTTCTTTTAGGTGATCTGCTAGAGGTCGTGGTGGAAGAACGAGCTTTTCAATGCCGCTATAAAGAGACGTGGGCTCCGAAGTCGCGATTTGGGGGTTTCTGGAAGTCTGGGATGACAGAGGAGGATTCACAGTTCCATAAGCCTCCTTCAAGAATGAAGCAGCAGAAGAAGAGCCGTAGAAAGCTTGGGTCGTGTCATGTGAATCCCCAATTTCTTCTTCGACTGTGGTTGTGCCCATGGCAGTGACTCGTCTTGAGTTGCTGGAATTCTCTATCCCCTCATTTGCAGCCGATGACAATGGAGTTAGGGATGTTCCCATGACGATGGCATCCAAATCGGCCTGACTTTGTGTATTGGCAGGCTGCTCATTGTTTGCATCTGGAAGAGCGTCAGGGTCTATACCATGCAATGCACAAGCCTGTTCCAGCCGTCGAATACGCTCATGGAGAGCTTTTGTGTAACTTCAACAATTGGTCAGTCAATTGGGGCTTGCTTATCCAAATTCAGTTACTTACTCGTCGCTACATGCTGTGCGTGCATTCCCCACCTTGTAGACGCATTGCTCGATACCTAGAGACCGACGCCGACACGTCGAGCAGAGCGGCTTGACTCCGTCGCAGCGAGCTTTGCGTTCCCTGCAGGGTTCACAGGCGAGCGTTACCTTGCGACGGCGTTGGCGCGGTTCGTGCTCCGGCATTTCGGGATATGCAAAGGCCGACCGGATGTAGCATTCATGCAGAGGGCATTAAAACTGGCTGTAGTTTGGCGGGTTCGGATATTGATTCTCACGCGTCGGTGGTGGCGGAAAGAGAATGTGGTCGGGATGGTCCCGCGCTAGTTGGCGTTATCATCGGAACGCTTCCGACTTCTTGTCACGTGTCGCAGGGCAGGGGTGAGCACCAGGTTAGGATTGTCGGTCGCTCAATATTGACAAGCTTTTCGATGTATTCAATATGATCACCATTAACTATCATAGAGCTCACACCAGAATCGAATTTTACATGTCCCTTATTTACAATTAGGGGTCAAGTTCTAAGTCGCGTTCTAAAATCTTCCGATATAACTCCCCCTGAACAGGTCGAGTTCCCGCCTAGTAGTAAAGCACAAATGGAATAAATAAATAAAGAAAAAGAGTATTTCCAGTCTCTAAGTTCCGTAAATTTAGTCTAGCTTTGGTCCAGTTGATCCTGTCTGTTGCTCCTCGCTGCGGCGTCATAGGCAGGAGGTTGAATGTTGTCGGGCTGAGGTTGGAATCTCAACGGGGCTCGAAGAGCTGTCCGATAAGTAGGTACTTGACTCAGCCCCTCCATTTCATCTTCGAATGATTCCATCAAGCTCGTTACCATCGCCGTTTGGACTCCATGTTCTTGATTCTGCCGAGTGTTGCTAGTCGTGGCTGAAGGGCTGCCTGTTGACTGGACTTGATGCGCTAGTTCATCGAAAGGTTGATCAAGAATGTGCTCGCCGTAACCCGGAGGGGTAGTCGTGGAAGTCTCAACACATGACCTTGAGATGGGATGATTGCTTTCGCTGCCTTGTCCATCCAAGGACATGTTTGGATTGATTATGATGACAAGCGGAAGCCCCATGGCAAGCTTGAAAATGAGTGACAATTCAACTAGTGAAAGGGTCTTGTTCACTCACCTCAGAGATATGCCCGTCTGCATTTCGAAGTGGAATAACCACTCTGACCTTGTGATAAACCCGGATACCGTGGACATCCAGGTCTTGAATGCAGTCACAAAGCCGATTCGGAATGTCGAGCTTCTTAGTTATCGCCCAGACTTGCTGGTCTGTACCCTCAAGCAAGTCTTGCTGATTGTAGTCTCTCGAGACTTGGAAGTCCCATGTGGAGATGGTTCTCTCGGCCCGGTGCTCCCTCATATGAAACAGTGTTCGGTTCTGGGCATGAACTTCTCGAAATTCTATTAGCATAACTGAAAAGTGTTCCAAATCGAGGCCTTTGATAACAGGTGAGAGTCTCATTTCGAGTATCACTGAACCACCAAACATGACGACACCGGCGGACAGGTTGAGAAAGTAGTCGATCTTGTTCAGCCATGTCCTTTCAATGGGTATAGACTGCATCATTTCCAACGTGTCCGGCAATGGTGTTCGAAATACCCGCAAACGCTTTCGTATGTGTAAATCGCGTAATAGCTTCGGCCGGGTTATGGTCGCTTTTAGTGTATATGTGATGCGAGCTTCAGGTATGGCCTCAATAGTCTCTGCAGTGTCACCCGGAAGAAAGAAATTGAAAGGCCATTCGTAATTGCCAGTAGGAAGGGTCATGCTCACATCCCCAGACCCAACAAACGGGGGCCATCTGTGTTGGAGAAGGGTGGTCTTATGGACCAAAGACTCGGGCTCAGCCCACCTTTAGAGAGCTCGTTAACCATCAATTTAGGTCAATGCATAAATAAATGAAACTGAACGGGTGCTTACGGGTGACATAATGTTCCAACTAGTTCGAGACTGATTTCTTCTACTCTCAGGGGTGACTGCAAGCAAAGCACAACGACTCCTTTCAGAAGGTAGTCCTGGGCTTCTGACTGTCCCCCTCGAAGGATAACAACATCCGTCTCCAACCTATGCGACACGATTAAGAGGGTGGATTGAAATTATTGTCGTGTACTTACCGGATCTCAAAGAGGGAGTATGGGGCTTGTAGCATAAAATCGAAGGGCAGCGGAGGATGGAGGTAGACTGGGGGACCTGACTGGTGACGGAATAAGGACGGTGGCCGGAGAGAACTCATGAAGCGTGGAGGGAGGTGGGGAGGACGGAATAGCAGAGGCCGCGGTGATGCATGCATGTTTTGGGCTTGATACTTGGGAACAGAAACTGGCTGGGCTAGACGATGTGCCTGCGGATACCGAACATGCCGAGGTAGATTTGGAGCAAATGAATAACGATCAAATTAAGGCAAAGAGTGCAGATTCTCCAACAGTTTCAAGAAATGGGATGGGCCTGGGCAGGTGGCTTTTGGCTGTTGCCCTGTGGCAGGAGGTCGGAAATAATCCGATGTCAGGGCTAGCTCTCACGGGACAATCCCGACAACGTCATATGAACACGTCTTATCTTTGGCCGCATCCAGCGACTAGTGGACAGATTGATGGTTACAGAGGGAAATGGAAACTCAAAGAAATTTGCTAGTTAGATTGTATGCAAATCTTTCGTATCAAGCCAAACACTATCCGTATCACACTGCTGAACACTGGGCATATTGCCAGCACTCTATGAAACCTCTCCGCCTCCTAAATTAGCCTCAATCGCAGACTAGCCTCGACCCCATGAATATTCAGTCCCGTTTGGCATTCTCCTTTGTAAACTTGACCAAACTGTCCAACCAATCCTGATGTCCGTTCAACATAGGGTTTGGCTTTGCCGTTGCAAGCTGCGCCGCCGGCTTTCCAATCTGAGACTCTTGCGTCAAGATTCTCACGGCGCCATAATCCAAATCTTCGACAAGCCAAGCGTGATACACATCCAAAGCCGTATCCTCTTCACCCTCTTGCCATGCTCTCCAAGCCAGCCGACCGGGCGAAGACGCAGTTGGTGGGGTTGATTCCCATACCTCAGACTGTAGAGGTGGGAAACCAAAAGTTGAAAAGCTGAATTTATCGCCGTTTTGCAGAAGAGGGCCAGAAGGTGGTGGCGTGATTTGGCTGCAGTTGCCATAGTAGGATTCCCATTTCGAGATGTCGGATAGAAATTGCCAGACTTCAGTGGCAGTGATGCCCGTTACGTTAACTTCGTTAGAGACGTAGTTATCGGTCGTTCCAGGGCGGTACTGGTTTGGCCAGATGATTGCCGACTGCATATTGACGAGATGGAGAGTATTGGAAGGTAAAAGATGAGTGACAATGAGATAATGATAAAGTGAGAACAAAGTAGTGTTGTGATATAGAGTGTCGGGCTGTTATTATACCTTAGGTATACAGGCGAAGTCTAACCAGGAGATAGGTAGGCTGGAAACCAAGGAGGGGCTCTGTGGGGTTGTTCCGATGTTGTATTCGGCCCGCATTAGTTATCAGATCAGGCGTTTGTTGATTACAAATTGTAAAAGAACGGAAGGAAAGTTAGATTTGTACGCGTCATTTTGCCTTCTTTTTTTCACCTAGAATTTTAATGTATATGGTATTCGGCCTTTGATTTGTCATCTGGATATTTTAGTCTAGCCTTCATACGAATTTTTGTTGTTTCGAGGTGTGAAAGTTTTTATCGCCAACATCAGATGAAGCCGCGATAACCTCCAACGCCAGCTAGGAGTGGGCCGTTTCTCCAGGTCGGGGGCCACAATGCCTTGCGGATTGCATTTAGGTATGTCTCGCCGTCTATCGTGTCTCTTGATCGAGGCTTGAATACCAAGTTGTCAAGGAATGGTGAACCCCTTTGACGCGCGGTTGCTCATTAATGGCACAAGAGAGGGGCAAGTAACATCTTGATCATCACTTCTCCGCCGTGTTAGTGCGCCGTGTACCGATCCTACCTAGATTGTGTAAGCTCTGTCCTACTTCATCTCTTGGACGCCCGGACTTTTGTGCCGGTCTCTGCATCCCATACCCAGCCTTCTTTCAGCCACCTCCAACGTATGTACGCCCGCAGGTCCTTATCCATAGGCGCCACCCTTTTCCACTCAGGCTCAAACCCTGGCCCCGCTCCCTTTCCATTCCAGCCTTGAGCCAAGCCTCTGAGTATGTCTCGATGAAAGATTCGGAAACTGTCCAGGGCATAAGGTCCCAGTGATGGCAAATGTGCAACCTCCCATCCCTCTCGCTCATCATCTTCTGCCAGGACCTCGTTCTTGCCAATGTCAAGGCCATCTCCATGGGAGGGGTAGTGTAGCTTCCGGTAGCGCCTTGATTTTGAAGGTGGGTTCTGCAGCCATGCCTTAGCGAACGCCACAAGCCGCCTTGCCCGGGAATTGTGTAGACCTAGGGGATGAAGTAAGTCTGAAAGGTGTGAGATGGAGGCTTCGGCCAGGTGGTCTGGTGACGGGTAGTCAGATATGAGCTTGAGCAGAACCGGGCGTGCCTGGACACCCCGAGTACGGTTCCAGAGTATGGCGGCAACGAGCAGTTTGTACAAATCTGTGCCGACACTTTCTTGTACGAGTCCAAAGTTTTCATTCTGGATAGAGGCTGTGCGAGGGGTCGGGAGTACTCGGTCTGCTGGTAGCCTTCGAGTACTTGTCTTGTGCTCTGTAACATTGGCCGTGGACTCGGTATTCTTTTCAAAGTCCCGTCTAGACATAGACCGGGTCACACGCCGGGACATCTCTGAAACGGCGGCAGAACTTTTGGCGGTCATTCTTGTGTTACCGTTGTTTCGGGGGGAGACGACAATGAAGAGAGGGCTGTCGTCGGTCGATCTCTTTATCCATGACGCAATCGACCAACACGCGATCGTCCGTCTCAGCCATCCACACTTGATTGGATAGGGCTGAGATGGTGGTCTCAGAAATGAAGCGCTTTCTATATTCACTGGAATTATACCCTATCGTCTTCGGAAAATGTCGAACATGAGCCAGAATTCTGCCATAGTGACACCCCGCCTACAACCCATCCCGGTCATTGTGATGTGTTTTGAACGCTTCAAATTTTAGGCATAACCAAAGAGTAATTCATAAAACCCGAGATCTGTGTTGCTATATAACTCATCAACGGGCTGGTTAATGTTGGGGTCTCCCGTACATCCTCATGCGTACAATCTAACTCAAACCGATGCGCCTCTCAAGTCTTCCGTACAGACCCTGTCTCCATTCATACAGGTTACCAAATATTTATCGTCTACAAAGACTCGCGACTAAGTTGTAAGGCCAAGATTTTAGGGTGCGAGGAGAACCCATGATAAGCGCGGCTCGATCGATTTCGGTCCAGGTCATGTCCTTCTTCCCACAACCTACCTATTTTTCAAAGACTGCTCACTTCATGAAACAAACATAATCCTCGCGATATCTTGGAGACGAAATCTCACGGCGAGTAAAAGTGCCAAAGTTGACGAAACAGATCACGACATCCCAAAGTGGCTTGCGTGATACCCTGGATAGCAAGGATGCACTGTGTGGGTGCTGCTGTCCCTGCGCACCGGACAGCATGCCGAGACTCCTTCACCCTAGGTATTTTTGCATATCCAGACTTTGCGACAGTAGGAAAGGTATAATCAAAGAAAGGTCATTGCATTTATTTACAATTTCATCACGCAGCCTTGCGATATCAGTATCAGCTGATCATTCGTGTTAGGAGTCCGCTCAGGTGGGTCTGTCAACACTGTGATTGCTCGCACGGTGCGGTTACCAATCAAGAGGGGCTGATAAATTTGATCCGACCTCACCCGTGACTTGGATATAACCTCATCTCAACTCATATTCCGGCCTCCTCCCTTCTTTTCTATCCTCCAGTTAAACTCCAACCCTTCTCTCTACCGATACTTTTGACCTCGATCTACTCACTACCATCGCGATCAGCAAAAATGCCTCTCATCGACGCCGATACTCCCCCCACCACCAACGACCTTCACTACGTCGTCTACTTCGCCTCTGGAGAGCCATCCTGGTGCCCAGACTGCCGCGATGCCCTCCCTGCTCTGAATGCCGTCTTTGGAGCCGACTCGGCACCCACTGCCTACATCGTTCGCGTGGGCTCATTCGCAGAGTGGAAGGGCAACCCCAAGAACAAGTACCGCAATGAGCCGTACAACATTCAAGGAGTTCCTACGGTTGTTCGGTATCAATATGTAACCGCTTTTGCCTTTCGATATCTTGATTTTCATATGGCTAATATTTTCATAGGGCAACGAAGTCGCTCGATTGGGTGACATCGAGAGCCAGAACGAATCGGATCTTCGCAAGTTGGTTGCCTGAGCGATCAAAAATCATGTCGAGCATCAAGCAACATTGCCGCTAAAAAATGAATAGACAGTTTGAAAACCATTACGCTTAAGTAATTATCTCACTTGTGGCTACATTACCATTCCTTTCGTGCAAACGAGACATGTAATGACACCATCCCTTGGGTCAACATATTTGTTGATAGGCTCCAACAATTGCAATTGCTAAAGAAACTCAGGCGTAAAGGTGGAATCGCTTCAGCGAAAATATTTTATTCATGATCAACGTAATATGTGGTATTCGAAATTAATCCAAGCCCGATTCTCCTAGTCCCAGCGGCGCCAAATTCTTACCCCGACAGTGTGCCAGTCCTATCAACTTTCACTCCACTTCCGATTCAACTTAGTTGAATCCCTCAGGCCAGAACTCGGATAGCCACTCATAGGGATCCTCAGGCTCGTACTGGTTGGTGACCTTTCCGTCAAAGTCGACGATGTGATCCCTGGTCTCGTTGTAGAGCGCATACTTCTCATCAGGTCCGTTGCCAATGTAGTAGGGCACGGTTTGGACATTGTTTCCAATCTCCTTGTCGACAATGCTTGTAACGTTGTCAATCTGGGAGTTCTTGAGGCGGAACTCATCGCCATAGTTGGGGTTGATCTAGCGCGCTGTCAGCACATGGCAAGCCAGATATCAGGAGACAAGAGGTACTCACGATGCCCATTCTCAGGCCATTCACTGCAACCACGTTCTGGATGGTGGCGTTGCGCTTGGCCTGGTTCAGGCAGTTGCCACAGGACTGGTAGAAGGTACCAAAGTTCTCGGCATAGAAGCCAGTGATGTTGTACTTGCCACCAAGAGAGTTATCTTGGAAGATCTGTGCCGGCAGGAGTTAGCTTCATTCAGCTTTATCATAAATAAAATGACTGACCTTGTCTGTGGCACTTCGAGCTCCACCGCCAATGACTCTGAGTTGTGTGTTGAGACCCTTGGAGGTCAACGCATCTTCACACACATCCTCCCACCAAACTAGAAATTGTCAGTCTTTGGCCTAATACGGATGATCATGACAACATACCGTTCTCCACCCACGCATCACCTAGAGCATGGATTCCCTCTGCCTGGTTCTTTCCGATGATGACGTTTCGGATGGTAGATCCGGGCATCAAGTTGAAGACAGTATCAGCGTCAGTGCCCTCAGCCTGCTCATTACAGCTGCCTTCAGGACGCTCATAACGCTTCATGCCGCCATCAAAGACCTCTCCAGGCATGATGTATTTAGCATTCTCAAAGACCACCGTCTCCTTGGCGACAGGAAACTTGGTGATGGGGAAAGGGAAACGGGGAGGTGGTCGTTCACCAAGGTCTCCCTGAGTAGCATCACTGTCACCTTGGTTGCCATCACCAGTCTGGGACTGACGGGATCCAATGACGCCGGCCTGGGCAAGGGCAGGGACGAGAGACAAAAGCACGGAAGCCTTCATTGTGTAGATGGGTGGGAGGCTAGTGTGATGTGTGACGGCACAGTAAAGAGTTGAAGGAAGAACAGTGAGTCAATGCACAGTCTCTAAAGATCTCTAGAGAGTCAATATGCCTCCCACAAGGTCACTTATATACTTGCTTGCCCCCAACATCGGTTAGAGCTTTCCCTGGTGCCCCCAACATGTTTGCAGCTCACAAGTCCCATGTCACCATCCTCCCAACTGGCTGAATGTCAACAACTCTGTCATGCCAACAGGATGCGATGGCCCGATAGCATGGATTCTCTGCTTGATGGCATACCTCTCGTCTATCGAATTCAGTCAAGTGCAAGTGCACTATGGATGACAGGTCGTCCAACCCCAGCCTACGGAAGAATTTGACTCTGAGATTCCGTGAATCACTGACTCGAGTTTAAAGTGAGATTTTCCCCGATCCTTGAAAGACTGAAAATCTCGTCTGGGGTTGACCAGGCTTGACTGGTTTCTCTCCGCAGCCAAGAGAGTGCTACGCCTTAACGTTGCGGGGTTGGGGGAAGGCGGGGTGAGCTTGAGATCTTTGCTGGGAGGTGATGTTATTGGTGGGAAATCTGGAAGAATATTTCCATCCAATCATGGCTCTTGTTTCGAGATGGAAGAAACAAGATGCTCTCGATCACTAGAACCTGATGATGACGATGGATTTCTTCGTGCCCCCTTCATTTCAGATGTGCGGATGGATTCAAGCAACGTTGTTGTATTCTGCCCGGCAGCGTGTTGAAAGCCGTGGTTCTCGCTCTTGTGTCTATCAGTTTGCAACCAATTGAGATTCCTTCACACGAGAACTCTGTGATGAACCAAAAAAAGATGAGCAAGAGTGGAATTCAAGTAAGGAAGCATTCTATAAATTGGATATGAAGTCATTAAAGATTTTCAAGCTACACAGCATCTCTTTTGGGTTATTCTATGGGCGAGTCCCTGCGTCGCCAATCTTAGCATGCTGGCGTCTCGGCTCCCGGCACCGCCAGCAGGGAGATCTCCAGCTAATAAACTATGCATAGTGCTATCGTTAACAGAGCTTAATTAAGGTAGCAGATAAGGAGCCGTCATTGGCGGGAGCGACCATAGTCAAAACCTAAATATGGCACAGATGCGATCCGGTCTTCTAAGATGTATGGCTTAACCTATAGCTAAATAGAATCTTAAAAGGTTGAGCAAACACGGAAGAAGGAACAATAGAAGCGTGGCTTCGTAACATGTCTGAACTTTGATTAACGCTAGTTGTATCGCAAACGAGATTTAGGGTCGCAGGAACTCGCATGCAGGGGCAAAAACGTTGAATGTCGAGTCGCTTCCACGTTCAGTGATGAGATGAGGGTATCACCATTTCAACAGACTACGCTTTCACACACACCATAGCATCGTAGGTTCTAATTGACGCAATGAGCCAGAGTTCACATGCCCGAGAAAACTTGCGGTAAGCCCTCAATCGCGAGAAAGCACTATCGGCGTCTGCGCTACCTGGCCAGCTCACTAACTTTTGCTCTTGTGGCTCGCTGTTCTAAGACACGGAAAAATTACATCAATTTGAATCTTGCTAAAGCCACGGCTTCTCACACTTCTTGACATCTTAAGAATTGCTGACTCTAGCTCTGAGTCTACCAATGCTTTTGGTGAAAGATTCTAAGACATGCAATATAACACTGGGAAAGCTAACTGATGTCGATCCCGGTCCTTGGTGTTGTCTCTCATGGTTTTCAAGCCGCGCTGTTTTCCTCGAAGCCCAAACCGTCTCAATTTCTATAAGCAGGAAAGGAAGGGGAACTACTTGGTGTCCGAACGTTCATCGCCAATGCCCCAACTTCGGGAGGGGCGTCTCATCAAACATGCCTGTCATCCTTACAATTCTCATTCAGAGCAAAGTGGCTCGTATTTAAAGTAAATAACGGGCCTATATGAGTGACCGACCTTCATATCAGGTCCATGGCCGTGCGCCGGTGAGCAAGTTTCCATATGCCACCGTCAATGACCCATGAAACGACCAAGAAGCGGGAAGACCGGAATATATAATCTCGTACGAGGGAAAACTTAATTCCTCGTGTCAACTCAGAGTCCTCCCGGAATCAGATAACATCGTCGTATTCAGTGTAAATTACGCCATCGCGTAGTCCATTGTACGTAAGACCCAGTGATGTCAATGACAGACCCCCCCTGGCCGGGACCAAGCGGTACGCCTGAACTCCGAAGGGGACCGTGATCCTTTACCGCAGCGCGGTAATATAGATCATCGCTCCGGAGTCGCACCTGAGAAATCACACGGGTCCTAAATCCATCTATCACGGCTTTCCGCTGGGTGGTTCGCTAGATTTTCCACCAACCGTCCGGTGGGTAAGATACAAAACCCACCAATGACGGCACTTTGCCGACTCCAAAACGTCACATCGCGGACCCTTGATCGTTTCTGTTTCACGTTCTTGGGAAGAACCACTTCTTTGCAACTTAGGGTCCCCCCTTTCTTTTGTAAAAGTCAAGACAACGTGAGTGAAGGGTTCCTAATGTGGCAGGTCTAGGCAATGCTCCGGGCTCCGTGGACACGAATATGGATGAATTATTCATCTAGATTTGTATTCTCTGTGAATTCTGTTGTCTATAAGAGTAGAGGTCGTCCGCCTCTGAATGAAAATGTTCTTTCACTTCGGTAACCAACATTAAGCTTATTTCTTCCTTCCCCGGCTGGTCCACACTTGGCAACCCCTTATTTTCAACCTTATCTTTCTCACTCCAACTATCTGTCACTCAAGCCTTCCCATTTGTTCCCCCCCTCTTTTCTCTCTCTCACAATGAAGCTGTCTTCTGTTTTCGCGACCCTTTTGGCGACTGTCGCCGTCGCCTCTCCCATTGAGTCGCGTGATGAGTTGATCAAGCGCCAGTCCAAGGAGGCTTGCAGCGTTGGTTACTGCACTCAGAACGGTGGTACCACTGGTGGTGCCGCCGGTGAGACCGTCACTGTCACCTCTGTTGCCGCTCTTATCGAGGCTGCTAAGCGTGATGGTCCCCTTACCATCGTTGTTTCTGGCAAGCTTTCGGGCTCTGACCGCGTCCGACCTACGTCTGACAAGACCATCATCGGCGCTGCTGGTAGCTGTAAGTTTGCTCATGACGGTTTATTCATTTCACGATTTCTAACTTGTACCAGCCCTCACCGGTGTCGGCATCTACGTCCGTCGCCAGAAGAACGTCATCATCCGCAACATGAAGATTGGCCAGGTTGATGCCAGCAACGGTGATGCCATTGGCATTGATGAGTCCACCAACGTCTGGGTCGACCACTGCGACCTTTCTGGTGACCTCAGCGGCGGAAAGGACGACCTCGATGGTCTTCTCGACATCTCCCACGGTGCTGACTGGGTGACTGTCTCCAACACCTACTTCCACGACCACGTAAGTCAACAAACAACTTTTATTAGACAAAGCATATACTGACGTTCGAATTACAGTGGAAGGGCTCTCTGATTGGCCACTCCGACAACAACGGCTCGGAGGACAAGGGCAAGCTCCACATCACCTACGCCAACAACTACTGGAAGAACGTCAACAGCCGTCAACCCCTCATCCGCTTCGCCACTGTCCACATTGTCAACAACTACTGGGACGGCATCATCCTCTCCGGTGTCAACACCCGCATGGGCGCCCAGGTTCTCGTCCAGAGCTCCGCCTTTGCCAACTCTGCCGAGCGCGCCATCTTCTTCGCTGACTCCAAGGAGACTGGTTACGCCGTTGTTGAGGATGTCGACCTTGGTGGCTCTGTCAACTCTGCTCCCAAGGGTACCCTCACCTCTGCTTCGCTGCCCTACAAGGTCAGCGCTCTCGGCTCCGCCAAGGTTGCTTCCACCATCCCTGGCACTGCTGGCCAGAAGCTGTAAGCGTGTCTTGTAAGCAAGCATGTCTTTGAAGGTACCCTGTAGTTCGACGGGGTGGATATTAGGGGTGGTTTGTTATTCTCGAGCTCTCAGATGTAGCAGGAGCAGCACATAGTTTTTTTTTTACAATATCAGTACATAGTTGGTTTATCTTGAACATATGGGCGTTCCCAAGAAACACATGACCATTGATGCCCCGTGGGTTGTTTGACTTTGGGCCATAGTATCCTATCCGCTTCTTAGATACTCTTAGAAGGCATCATGATTGATCTTTATGGACACGGGATAGGTATCGGAGCTTAAAACCCCGCATGCTATGTTCTTCCCCAGCTCGGGTTATTTAGCCACGTGTAAACGACAGCATAGTCTCACTCTTCTCACCCACCATTCGAGCGCTTCTCTTTTACCTCGGTCCCCTCTGTCCGGGCGCGAATCATTAACAGGGATTGGCCGGCTTAAACATTTTAAGTTCTGCCCAATATCCTGCTACCCCAAACAATACGAACCCGATTTTGCGCACCAATGACATTCAATTGCCGATCAGAGAAACTGCGGATCATGCAGCCTATAGAGGCATTTCCTGGGGTCTTGCCATCGCGTGATCAAGGCATTGAGTGGGCAGGTCGGTGGCAGGGATCGGCGATGCTACCCCAGAAGAGGGTGTTTCGCGGCGATCCGGTACGACCCTCGGAGGAAACCCCGAACTAGAGGGGGCGCGTGTTGGAATAGCTTCCATGCCAAGGTTCAAAGACAGGAAGGTGTAACCTTAATAGTTGTAATAGTTGCAGCGGTGCTCGGGGTAATGCAACGGCGGCCTTTATAGTATCTGGGGTAAGAAGTTACTATAGCCGAACTCTTATATAATGCTACTCCCTCTTCCACTATAGCTATCGTGGGGTCTACTCTGTGCCTTCTTCATCCACTTCTTCCTTCTTAGGCCGAGAGACATCTCTGGCACATGCACGTCGCCATGCAGTTCCTTCAACTCCTGCCGTTGGCATTCATCGCTTCGGTGTTGGCTGACGAGGCCAGCCTCGCTCAGATTGAAAGTGCCTTGTCCGCCCTCTCTGTGACGAACATCGAAGATGTCCGTGGCAATATCCACCTCCCAACAGATTCAGATGGCTTCGCTGTGACTTGGAACAGCAGCAACCCATCAGTCATCAGCAATGACGGTGTGGTCAGCCGCCAAGGGAGCGACACTACAGTGTCTCTTGTTGCGACGATTGAGTCCGGTGATGAGGTCCTTGAGCGAGAATTCGAGGCCTCTGTCCGACAGAAGACTAGCATTGGAGCTTTCGAAGCTTATGCCTTTTCATACTTTACCGGAAGCTCCATTGCAGGCGAAAACATTTTCTTCGCTTCAAGCAATGGAAACAACGCCCTTGACTGGAAGGAACTTAACGGCGGACAAGCAGTCATCAAGTCGAAGTTCGGCACTAAGGGTCTACGAGATCCTTTCATCATTCGCTCTCCCGAGGGCGATACCTTCTACCTGATCGCTACCGACCTATCCATTGGGAGTGGCACATCCTGGGGAGCGGCGGTCCGACAAGGTAGTCTCTACCTCGAAGTCTGGGAGTCTCATGACTTGATCAACTGGTCTGAGCAACGACATATCAAGGTCTCACCTGATAATGCTGGCAACACCTGGGCACCTGAGGCGTTTTGGGACTCTGAGCAACAAGCTTATGTTGTCTTTTGGGCTTCGTCACTGTATGCCGCGGATGATCCCAACCATACTGGAAGCTCCTATCACCGCATGTTGTACTCACTCACTCGCGACTTCGTCACCTTTTCAACGCCAGAGATCTGGCAGGATACTGGCGATGCTCGCATTGACACCACCGTCATCAAGTCCGGAAATACTCTCTACCGTTTCACCAAGGATGAAGGCGCTGTCACTGGATGCACGGATATCATCCAAGAAAAGTCCAACTCTCTTCTTGCGCCCACCGACGAATGGACGCCTCAGGCCACTTGCATTGGAGCCAAGGCTGGAACTAAGGCCATCGAGGGACCCACGGCATTCCGATCGAACGCTGGTGATGCTCATGGAGAAAAGTTCTACCTCTTTGTTGATGAGTATGGTGGTCGGGGTTATATCCCTCTTGAGACTGCTGATATCGATAACCCGAGCTGGAAGGTTTCGAGCAGTTACAAGCTTCCTACAAGCCCTCGACATGGTACGGTTATTCCTATCACCGCGGAGGAGCTTGAAGCGCTCGACAGTGCGTTGGGCGCATAGTTGGCTTGAGCCCCTGTTGATGGGCATAGGCTGCAACTTGATTGTTGAGTGTATGATGTAGCGGTCGGATCAAATTAAGTAGCTAAGGAGTCTATGTTGACGGAATATATCTCATAACACATTTTCCTTTGAGGAGACTATGTTTCTCACTACCTAGTTGCATGAGTGGGATGCTAGGTAATGACGGACCGCAATTGCCATGTTCCACCCTCCGTTTGTCAAAATCTTTGCCAGTGAGTATCAGTGCAAATAGAGTGGTGAGTAGTGGGAGTAGTATAACATGGTGTTATTCTCACAGACCCCGAGGACTAAAGACGGCCCATCCAAGGTGTGGGCGGAATGTACGGATGCGATTATTGCATCGCCTGTTAACCTCTTGGACACAAGACACATGTGATCTCTCATTGCCGACAGACAGGCTATTCTAAAGTCTAATTGACTAGGATCAACGGGCTTAAACCCTCAATATGGCCGATCCCGTCATGACAGCCCCAGTCGCAGTGTCACGATGTTACCAACCCCGCATATCCCTCATGAATTCGACTTACCCCGGGAACTGGCTAAATGAATCTTTGCGGCTATACTCTATGGCATGATCGGCATATTCGGAATTTTATTCTATCCACCAATCCACCAATGCCGGTTCTAAAATGTTGGTCCCCGTCGGCACCTTCGGGTGCGTTTCCGAAGCAGTTGGATATTAGGTTTTGCCTCTTGCTGTGCGTTTTGTTTACTATATAATCCATCACTCCATATGAGCCTCAAGTTAAGGACTGAATCTTGGTATCACTTCCTCCGGCTATGCGGCCACAATGAAACTCCTCAATTCCCTTCTTACGGCATTAGGCGCAAGCCTATGCTGCGCTCGCACTCTCAATATTCGTGGTGGACGACCATTCGACGTCATTCAAAGTCCCCACGAGAGAGATCTACTCCAAGATATTGTGACATTCGATGAACACTCGCTATTCATCAATGGCGAACGAGTCACGATATTCTCTGCGGAGATCCACCCGTTCCGACTCCCCGTGCCAAGCTTGTACCTGGACCTGTTCCAGAAAGTCAAGGCGGCGGGATTCAACATGGTTTCGTTCTATGTTGACTGGGCTTTGCTTGAGGGAAAGCCGGGTGAGTTTCGGTCTGAGGGTGTTTTGGCTCTTGAGCCATTTATCGAGGCTGCAAAGGAGGCGGGTATCTTTCTCTTGGCTCGGCCTGGGCCATACATCAACGCAGAGGCATCTGGCGGTGGTTTCCCAGGTTGGTTGCAGAGGGTCAAGGGGACGCTCAGAACGAATGCTTCGGATTATCTGAGTGCCACCGATAAGTAGGTGAGATAACTGACGGACAAAGTTCTGGCTAACGGTGCTCAGCTATATGGAACACGTTTGCTCTATTATTGCCAAAGCCCAAATTACCAATGGTGGACCAGTCATCTTGTTCCAGCCCGAGAACGAGTACAGTGCTGGTGATGGTGTACCGTTTCCCAGCCACGAGTACCTCAAGTATGTCAACGACCAAGCTAGGAATGCCGGCATTGTGGTGCCTCTCATCAACAACGACGCATGGCAAGGTGGTACTGGCGCTCCTGGGTCAGGAATCGGAGCAGTAGACATCTACGTGAGTTTATTGACTGGCCGCTGTGCTCAACTGTGTAACTAACCATCTTAGGGACATGATGGTTATCCCGCAGGATTCGATTGTGTAAGTCATTGAGGACATGACTTTCTAAGCACTGCTAACTTCCCAGGCCAACCCCTATACCTGGCCTAAGGACGGCCTCCCAACAACATGGCACGCAGAGCACATGCAAAAGAGCCCCAACACCCCATACTCTATCATCGAGGTACGATTCATGAAGCTACATCTAGACTTTTCTCATTGTAAATAGTTTCAAGGAGGCGCGTTCGACCCTCCTGGAGGTGGAGGTTTCGAAAACTGCTACATCCTCACCAATCACGAATTTGCTCGCGTATTTTACAAGAACAACCTTGCGGCGGGTGTGACAATCTTCAACATTTATATGGTAAGTCTTCTTCCCACATTTTGAAATGATGGCTAACGACGCAGACCTTTGGTGGTACCAACTGGGGAAACCTTGGCCATTGTGACGGTTACACATCCTATGACTATGGCGCGGTAAGTGCACAAGCACCAGACTGGTCCAGATGACTTCTAACTTCTTCAAGGCAATCAAGGAAGACCGATCCATCGACCGAGAAAAGTACTCTGAGATTAAACTCCAGGGTCAATTCTTGCGGGTCTCCCCGAGCTACGCAACCGCTACTCCAGGCAACCTCTCCACGTCTAAATACACTGACAATGAGGATATTGCCGTGACTCCGCTTACCACAGAGAAAGAAGGCTCGTTCTTCGTCGTGAGACATGCGGACTTTACGAGCACCGAGTCATCCTCCTACAAGCTCAAGGTGCCGACTTCGGCCGGAACTCTGACGGTTCCTCAGTTGGGCGGCTCGCTGTCATTGAACGGTAGAGACTCCAAGATTCATGTGACTGACTATGCTGTTGGAGACTACACAATTCTCTCCTCTACAGCAGAGGTCTTCACGTGGAAGAAGTTTGGCGACAAGACGGTCCTCATTCTCTATGGTGGCCCGGATGAGCTTCACGAGGTTGCCATCAAAGGAAAATCCACCTTCAAGGTCGTCGAGGGCAGTGGTGTCAAGAGCGAGAACAAGAAGAACGTCGGCGTCCTTCAATGGAAGACATCTTCATCTCGAAAGGTGGTTCAGCGAGATTCACTCGTCATCTACCTGCTAGGTACGTTCCCTTTGGTCGAATATTTCAAGAAGAGAGCTGATACTTGCTAGACCGAAACTCTGCATACAAGTACTGGGTGCCAGATTTGCCCGGAAAAGGCGATCTGGCTGCATTCGGAACCTCGGTCATGAACCCAGACTCAGTCATCATCAACGGACCACAGCTAGTTCGATCAATCTCCGTTCAAGGCTCCAAGCTATCCGTTCAGGCAGATTTCAACGTCTCTTCCACACCGCTTGAGATCATCGGAGCTCCAAAGGGTGTTTCCAAGTTGGTCTTGAACGGCAAAGAGCTACGATATCAGAAGTCTAAGCTAGGAAACTGGGTCGCCCAGCGCGATGTCAAACTCCCTTCCATAAAGGAACTGGATCTATCTTCGCTGGAGTGGAACTATGTTGACTCACTTCCCGAGATCAAGAAAGACTACAACGATGGAAAATGGCCTGTGGCAGATCAGACCAGCACGAACAACACAAGGGTTCCCCTCCAGAACTCCGTGTCTCTATATGGCTCCGACTACGGATTCCACGCTGGTGCTCTCATCTACAGAGGCCACTTCACTGCCGATGGCTCAGAAACACAGCTCAAGCTATGGACGCAGGGTGGACGAGCCTTTGCCACCGCAGTGTGGCTCGACGACAAGTTCCTCGGCTCGTTCACCGGCAATGGCGCTACCGGAAACTTCAACTCCACGTATGAGCTACCGAAGCTCCAGAAGGGAAAGCGCTATGTCGTGACGGTGGTCGTTGACAACACGGGGCTCAACGGAAACTGGACACCTGGCTACGATGAACAGAAGAGCCCCCGAGGTATTCTGGACTGGGCTCTCGTGTCCAAGAGTGGCCGTGAAACTTCATTCACCAAGTGGAAGCTTACGGGCAACTTGGGTGGCGAAGACTACGTGGACAAATTCCGCGGTCCACTGAATGAGGGAGGTTTCTACTTTGAGCGCCAAGGGTATCACCTCCCCTCGCCGCCGCTCAAGAGGTTCAAGAAAGGCTCGCCATTCAAGGGTATCGACAAAGCTGGAGTGGCATTTTACACAGCGAAACTTGGCCTGGATTACCCCTCCACCCAATTCGACATTCCATTGTCGTTCACGTTCAAGAACACAACTGATACCGGGGCGTACCGAGCTCTTCTCTTTGTCAACGGCTTCCAGTTTGGACGTTATGTGAGCAGCATTGGTCCACAGACGGTTTTCCCTGTCCCAGAAGGAGTTCTCAACTATCAAGGAGACAACTGGATTGGAGTATCTATTTGGGCGCTTGAGGACAAGGGTGCCAAGCTGCCTGAACTGCGGCTTACTGCTGGTGCTCCCGTGCAGACTGGTCGACAGCCTGTCAAGGTAGTTCAGGGGCCCAAGTATAGCCAACGGTCTGGGGCATACTGATCTTGTACATAATTGACGACTCTTGCTTCTCTTGTTTTTGAATGCTATAGTTCAATCGACAGGAGGTGAGCCAGACTTCCTGGCCAAGCCATGCACGCCTAGGTAGGTAAGATTATATAAAGATATATTCTACTATTACGATACTTGGATACGCATTGTGTAACGATCTTGTCTGTCGGTTATCCCGGCTTCAACTATGATAAAGAACACATTTCTACATTATGTATCAATGCTAATATAGTAGCCTTCTTTTAGCCTTTCTTTTGCCTATAGTCAAAGACTTACACATATCTATATAAACCAACACTATGCCTACAAGAACCATAGTCAATCAAGCATCAAAAGCCACACAGCTGTACGGCAGGCAATGTGCAACTACACGTGCATTCATACGGCCGGTCACATTCGCCTAATTCCTTTACCTACATATCTCTACGACCTACGTAATTAGTATCAGCCAAATACTTGCTGCCCGAGACAATACATCCATTAAGGCACCCAGTGCAAAGGGAGAAAACCGGGACCTCTCATTCCCCTGCCGCCATAATATGCAAGTATGACCAACTCATAGTAACACCTAGTTGGAGGCCTCAAAACTGGGCAAGCCTCACGCTTCTGACCGTAGGCTAGTTATGCTAGTCATCAGCCACCTCGATCTAGCCAACCAACCATAGACAAGTCAAACCCGCACAGCATATTCTTACTCGTCGGGTGACCTACTGTACTTGCCGCGGTACAGTACACTAGTCTACAGGCTGATCCACCCAATGCTGTCGTGTATCATAGGGATTGGGTGAACTGACAGGCGCACATCTCAGCTGAGAGTGGCACCAGTAACATATATGCATCCTCGGTAACCGAAAGGACCTTGTGAACTCCTCTCTTCTCGTCGCCTCGTAACGCAGTTCCAACGCAAGACGTCTCTAGCTCTACACAAAACCACAAGGACAGTTACCAACTCATTTTTCTGCCCATCATTACCCCTCTTGCTCCCAAGACTTCATTGGGCCATGGGGGATGAAAGCCCACACGAGGTAGATGCTCCATTGAGCTCGTCAAGGGTCTACTCCCACGGCGAAAAATGTCCGGGTAGCCTCTGTTCTTATATTAGTTCAGCATTCTTCAACATGAGATGGACAGATGAGGTTCAGCCTTTGTTCCATGACCCTTGCGATACCTGTTCTTCTTTTAGTGAGCGGGAACCCCTCTGCAGCTTCTGCAGCCACCTACGACTTCGCCATCTGCTCGTATGCCTTTGCGACGAACCTATAGGTCTCAAGATTCGCATAGGCAATTATCACAAAGACAGAGGCATTGAGGTCTCGAGGGTCATGGAAACCAACGGCTGTGCGTTTTGTGAGTTGGTTGACAAGGTTATAGAGTCATACTTTGAAATTTCTAGCCAGAATGTCGAGGTCAGACAGGTCCAGACCGGAATCATGAACTTCATCCAGCACGACAAAAGACGCGGGTTCTCATTTCTCGTGAGGGTCCCTGAAAGTATTGAAGTATTGAAAATCAAGGGGCTCTTTTCTTTACCATCGACTCTCTCGATATCATCTCCCTCAAAATCAATCATTCAAAGTTTGGTGAACTGGGACCAGATACAAGGATGGCTCAGCCACTGCAACCAGGAACACAATTGCAAAACATCTCAGCACTCAGCTGTGTCGGAAGGATTCCGACTCATTGATGTGGAGGATCGATGCGTTACATCTAGATTCGGACAGCACGCGAAACTTGGAGTTGACATCAAGTTTGTTGCCCTCAGTTACGTTTGGGGGGAGGGCAACGTTTCACGACATGATGCACTACTCAGCTCCAACAAGTCTGAGTTTGAAGCAGCTGGTGGCCTGAAAGAAGGGAAGGTGCCGCGGGCTATCGAAGATGCAATCACAATATGCAAGCGGTTAAAGCAGCGCTACCTATGGGTAGATCGATTCTGCATTATCCAGAATAACGAAGACGGAGGAGAGAAACAGCGGCAGATCGATGCAATGGGCAACATCTATTCTTCAGCCGAATTCACCATCATTCATGCAAGCGGGGAGAGCATTCATTGTCCAATTCCGGGTGTTTCTAAGGAACGCAAGGTCTTTCAATCTTTGTCAGTAATCGCAGGCGTGGAGTTTACCATCTCACACCCTAACTTCAAATCCTTTTTGGAAAGCTCCAAATGGAATACACGCGGCTGGACATACCAAGAAGCCATGCTCTCCCCAAGGAAGCTAGTCTTTACGTCTTTCGAAGTTTGGTTCGAATGCAACGATCGAGACGACCCATTCCGACGAGAGGACCAGTATTCGACCCGGACGGAGAACCAGGCTGACGGCTTTGAAACAACAATGACACAATTCCGAATGAATCCCTTCTCCCTACCAGAGGCAACATTTTATGGTTTCACAAACTTTGCCCGCCACCTACAATCATACACGTCTCGATCTCTCACAAACCAATCGGATATCTTGAACGCCTTTACTGGTATCCTGACGTCAGTCTATGAAGGTAAACGGAGTTTTCATGGCCTGCCGGAGGACGATTTTGACCAAGCCCTGCTTTGGTACTGCTACAACAACAACAGACCAACACGATGGGGCGAAGATTTCCCTTCATGGTCATGGACCTCAGTTAGTGCGGGAGTCGCAGCCCCAGTTAGCAATCCCCTCAGCGGATTCATAGGAACACTCGTCTGGTGGGTTTATCGGGGTCCGGATGGGGGCCTCACGAATGTGACGCCATGCAACAGTCTTCGGCCAAGACCATTGCCAATTTCTAGGATATTTGATCCAAGGCTTCGCCCCTTCATGAAACAGTGGCATGAGCTGCCGCCAGACTATAGTCCACAAATCCACCTCCTCTTTGCATGGTGGCAAGGTTGCATCGAGGCCCCCGTTCCGAAAAATCTGGAGCAACGACTTGCGGGTTATTCCAAAGAGCGTCATGAGTCAGGCATTGCAGGCCGATGGCCGACTCTCGAGAAAGTCTGGGACGATATCAGAAGTGCTCGAAATGCCGGACCAGAAGCATCCATGGATCTCGGCTTTTGCCTCAGAAAAGAAGACCAACCACTGCTTGACAAGCTACCGAGCCGTGCCCTGTTGACTCGCGCACAGACAGCTCGATTTAGGGTTTCACGGGGCCGGAACGACCTTTCTTTTTACTCTAATCCTTATCAGTGCCAATACATCGTGGATTCAAATGGCGAGCGTGTAGGAATGATTGAGGGTCAGGATCTGAGCGTGACTGAACCCACGCTCACCGAATCAAAACCATCACAGGGCCCATATGAGTTTATGGCCATCTCTTTGTCCCAGAACCACCCCAAGCGTGGCCGCCGAAGAATGTTTCCCGTCTGTTATGGTAACTACAGGTTATACTACATGCATAATCGGTTGTTCCCTAGCCCTAGGGGTGGCATATACCAGGATGAACAGCCGGTCGTGAATGTCCTGCTTATCGGTCGCACGGAGGAGTCATGGCTTGTACACCGGATTAGTATCGGTTGGATTTACCTTGTAGATTGGTGCAGGGCGAAGCGTGAGTTTAAAACGATCGCTTTAGAATAGTGAAATAAAAGCGGCTTTTTCTTTGATTTATTCCACTTACTTAACTTCATAGCATACCCAAAGGTAAATCAAGGCAACCCAGCAAGAGATATACAGTTTTCGATCCAATCAAGCCATCATGCCCAATGCCTTTCAACGCAAAAGTCAATATCAAAATGTGCTCTGCATTAGAAACCTCTTAACAACCGTTCCAACACTGTTCTACAGCCTATCAAGGTAGTTCAGGGGCAAACCGGTCTGAGGCATACTGATCTTGTATCTCACGGATCATGGCTAGTGGTCTTGTTACGCTCTGACGAATGAAGAGTTTCTATTTGTCACTCCCATCTCAACATCAGAGCCATAGCCAAGAAAGCCCTTGGTCAAACACGTTGAATCATGTAAACTCAAAAAGCCAGACCAATCGGGATGACCGGTGATAATTACCATGTATAAACCTCAACAAGGAAATGCCAATACCGCCATCGGCTGAAAGTTGCCGGATGAGATCCACTTTGCGTCAGCTCGTCAGCTTGGCGGTTGCCCCTGGCTTGGGCATGTCACTGCGGCAAAAACAAGTTTAACGGCGGATTTAAAGCGTTGAAAGAACGTGAAAAGACCCGAGAGTCATTCCTAGCTCCAACGTCAAATCTAATTAAAGCAATGACATGAGTTGAGGCTGTCTTTGTGTGGTTGGTTCGTCTCGTCTCGGTTGTGACGGCTCTCTGGGGGTGGGGTTGGCCCACGACAGCACGAGGCGATCAGCGGACATTCATATGCAGACAATTTCTTGCATTCGTCTTCTCCTTTTTTGTCTCTCTTTTTGTCCTTTTGCCAGTTTCTCTCCGCGCTTGAAGCCTTTCATTGCGTGTCCCCACGCTTCGCTAGACTACATGCCCCAGTCCAGGTGACAGGCAGGTTCACCCTCAACTTCTTTGCCAAGGAAACATACTAACTAGAACCTATCCAGGCTGTTTACCCTACAGGGCCATCATGAAAACGATGAAGGAAGCCGTTGATGTTGCCGATCGGAGCAACGCGCCGTCGCAAGATGAATCAGATCCCGAGTTCAGTCTGGCTGGACCCAAAAGCCTTGTCGCCGTCAAGAAAGGGACCCGCTGGACACAACGCGACAGCCCTCGACTCCAAAACAACTTACTTGGAGCAGTGGGATTTCTCGAACTCGCAAACGCTGGCGACTTTGCTGCCAACGTCTGGAACGATACCCCGGTACCCGTCTACGCCGTGGTGCTCATGGCGATAGGAGGGTTCACCGCCCTAGTGTTTTCGGTCTTTGCATTTATAGACTCGAGGCGAGCCTGGGCCAACATCACGTTTCTTCGCAGCCAACGCAAGTTACTGGACGACGAAAAGGTTCGTCGAATTACGGATTCCCGACCAACCCAAGAGATCGACGTGCTCCTCGAGATCACCACCCGCGAGCTTCGAATCGAGATCATCAACCGATGGGCCATGGACGTCTTGTTAGGTGGAGGCGCCGTGCTTATAGGCACAGGCACGTTTATGGCCATCGGCGGTGCTAATCGTCGCGTGTGGCTGGCCAGCAACATCCTCTCCGGATACCTCGGTAACGCACCTATCGCTGCATTCGGTTTGATCAGTGCCACATGGGCCGTCATCGTATGGAAGAAGATGAGGCATCATTCCCTAGCCGCCGGGAAAGTGTTGAAAGGCGCGCCCGCGTTGCCTCTCATTAAGCGACGATGTTTCAACCTCCAACTATTTTACGTGGTCAACGGAATCGCTACTATCTTCGGAGGAGTTGGATCCATGTTGACTGCAGAGCGATGGTGGGGCTATGTGATTCTCATTCCAGTCATCATGTCTTCGCTGTTCTGCAACGTCTGGTGGCGCAAAAGGGTTGGCTATGATCGTCCATGGATTGCCGACCCTGCACCTATGAACACCAACGGCCTCGTCCACGCCCTTGAATCTACGGCACAAATTCGACGGGCATTTCAGAATGACCCTGGCACGATTCTCCCTCGGATTGTTGGAGGGCTGCCCAGTCCTACTTTCCACGAAGTCTTGGACTTCATGGTAAAGCACGACCTTTTCGAGAAGTTCTGTCTTTATCTCGTCAACAGTGTGCCTGGAGCACATGTGCTAGACCTTCGAAAGTATACCATAGTAGAACTCGATGTATCTCAGATCACAGCGGTACCAGACATCCATCATCCGCAGTTGGTGGGACTTGCCGAGGAGTTTCTCCAAGCTGAGGGTCCGAGGCATTTCCAGCAAAGGGAAAGGTTCATGATCGAGATCTTGGGGACACATTTGATCTTGACTGAGAAAGACCAAGAGACGCAGGCGGAAGAATAGATAGCAAGAGATTTGTATTCTAACAATGAGTAGTGAAGTCCCCTCATGAAGAGACTCATGTGATTCTGATGCTCCCTACCCTATCCCGCTGCGAATGCCGAACTGGTTCCAACCAATCGGAACGCGTATGACGTCATGTAGTGGATCTCGAAATCAGAGCCGAGTTGAGAGACACGGAGTCATGATGGCTCTGGACAAATTGAGGTATGACATTGTGCGGCTGAAACAGACTACAGCGCTTCTGCGAACCCCCTAGCGACCGTTGACTCCATCTACATTTCTTCCGAAAAGCGAAACAACGGAGTAATTTGTTGCGAGCACCGATGTTGGCCAACCAATCACCGCTCACCTATTGGTGACATGTTCAAATGCCGATGGCTCGAGCCGCTTCCGTTCCGTTAGTGTGGGGTTCCTCGGAGGTGGCGTTCGGGGTCCCCATGTCCGCTCCTCCGTGGATGCAGGTAAATCTGGGGTACTTGCCCACAAGATGCAGGCATATATATACGATATGGGACCTTCAATCTTCTTACTCTTCACTCCCAGTCCCGAACATAGTCAGAGTCACCAAAAAGCAGACAACAATGGCTTTGGTTCACCTCCTCATTTCGCCTTGGGCGCCTGTTGGCCTCTTACTCTTGGTCGTTGCCTACTACATCGTTCCCTATTTTGGGGCGAATCGAGGCCTTCGAGGAATTCCTTCTCCGTTCCCTGCACAGTTCAGCAATCTCTGGTTAATGTCAACATGCCGACGTGGTAAACGATTCGAGGTCGTCGACAAGGTTCACCAAAAATTGGGCCCTGTCGTTCGAATTGCGCCCAACCATGTGAGCATTGCGGATGCAGATGCCATCAACGTCATCTATGGCCACGGAAACGGTTTCCTCAAGTCGTATGTCAACGAAATCCGATCCGTTACTGGTGCAGGCGCTAACTTCTCAGTGACTTCTATGACCCATTCGTCTCTATTCGTCGTGGACTTTTCAACACGCGGAGCCGTGCTGAGCATTCTCGAAAGAGAAAGATTGTGTCTCACACCTTTGCCCCCAAGTCTGTCCTGGAGTTTGAGCCCTATATCCACCAGAACCTCGACCTCTTTATCAAGCAATGGGACCGTGTTTCTAGCAACCCCGAAGCTGATGGCGCTGGACGACTCGATTGTCTCTCATGGTGTGAGTAAAATATTCCATGAGATCCTGTGTTTTCTCGTCACTAACGCATCTCAGTCAACTATCTTGCTTTCGATGTCATTGCTGATCTCGCCTTTGGCAAGCCATTCGGTAAGTCTGCCATCATCAGGATGACGTGGGCTAGGCTAATGAAACTCAGGTATGCTCGCCTCTGGAGCTGATATCGCTGAGGTAAAGGCAAGCCCCACAAGCAAGGCCATCTATGCCCCAGCTGTCGAAATCATGAACCGCCGAGGAGAAGTCTCTGCCACCCTAGGTTGCATGCCCTGGCTCAAGCCGTACGCCAAATGGCTTCCCGATCCCTTCTTCAGCCAGGGATTGCAGGCCGTCGAGAATCTTGCTGGTATTGCTATTGCCCGTGTTAGCGAGAGACTTGAGCGAGGCGCGAACACGACCCGAAAGGATTTGCTGGCGCGACTTATGCAAGGCCGTGATGAGAAGGGAGAGCCGCTTGGACGAGACGAACTCACCGCCGAAGCTCTTACCCAGCTCATTGCCGGAAGCGATACCACGTCCAACTCCTCTTGCGCCCTGCTCTATCACGTTGTTAAGACACCGGGAGTCTTGCAGAAGCTGCAACAGGAGATTGACGAGGCCACATCCAGTGAAGGACCCATCCCCAGCTACGAATCTGTCAAGCACTTGCCTTATCTCGGCATGTGTATCAACGAGACCCTTCGACATCACTCACCATCTGGAATCGGTCTGCCTCGAGAGATTCCCGCCAACTCCAAGGGCGTTACCCTCCATGGTCGTTACTTTGGCCCAGGAACCGTTCTCAGCGTTCCCACCTACACTATTCACCACTCGACAGAGATCTGGGGACCGGATGCTGAGGCCTTTAACCCTGATAGATGGGAGAGCATTACCGACAAGCAGAAGATTGCTTTCATCCCCTTTAGCCATGGTCCCCGGTCTTGTGTCGGAAGGAACCTGGCTGAGATGCAGATGAGAATGATTGCTGCCACGTGGATTAAGCGATACAACATCTTCCTGCGACAAGAAAAGATGGAGACGCGCGAAGGTTTCCTGCGAAAGCCGCTCGGTGTCGAGATTGGAGTTTCTCGACGATAGAGTACCCTCAGAGGTCTTAAGGCATATAAGAGAATGCTCATTTCATCGTGAGGGAAATGGGGCATTGGTGTGCTGATTGAATGGGGAATAAGCTCAATCATAGGTGGAGGTTGGATCATGCATATGATGACATCGCGGAGGCCGGTCATGAGCGATCATGCAAGAATGTATCTAAATAGTTCAAGATTTTATGAAAGATTTGATTAAGATTTGACGCTCGTCTAGGATTGTGCCGTTCAAACATATCCCCTATGTCTTTGCATGACGGAGAATACTCTGGCCTCAAAGACGCTAAGCAAGCGGGCTACATTAAATAGGAAATTCAGCTGTCTCCGAGATTGCGGATACATACCGCAAGATGGGATTAGGCTTCAAATAAGTACTATATAACGCGAGGTTATTAGATAATGGCGAACCGGGATGCGGTTTATATGCCAGCCGGCTCATAGAAAAATGCAAAAACACATCCCCTGAAGATATCTTTCAGTCGTCGCAATGAGGTTTTTAGCAAATGACACTTCCTGTCGTTTATAATAGCAGTGAAAAAAAGTCTTATAATACTACTAGTCAGACCCAGAGCCACCGTGGGCTGTGCAAGGCTAGTGATTTAGGATATTCTCACTACGACTCTTCCAGTTATATCCTGCCGCTTGAGTCCCTCCAAAACTTCCCCAACCTGGTCCAAATCAACCACAGTAACCTTCGGGCAGATCTTCTTGGCAGAAGCTTGTTGAAGCAGCTCTATCATCTGATCCTCTGTCCCTACTGCTACACCAGTGACGGTAAGTGCTTAAAGCAATGTTAGCAATCCTGGTACATTTAGACTGGGTGATCGACATACCGCGGGCTGACATCAGAGAAGCCGGGATGGGAACGTGAAAGTCGTTCCGTGGGAGACCAACGGTAACGATGAGTCCCATGTTCCGCACCAAATTGGGGGCCATGGTAAAGGCCTGCTCCGAACCCGAGACCACCACGACAGCTGCCGCACCCTCTCCAGTGAGTTCCTTAACTCTCTCCTCGACATTCTCTTCGACAAAGTCAATAAACTCATGAGCACCGCTTTCGAGACTTAATTCCCGCTTGGCTTTTCCAGAATCCACTGCGATGACCCGGAATCCCCTCAATCTGCTCGCGATCTGAACACCAAGATGACCAAGTCCACCTCCTGAGCCAGAGATGACAACCCAATCATCCTCAGCCAGGCATGCATCGAGCTTCGCTACAGCGCCAGCCATGGTGAGACCTGCGCAGAGCAATGGTGCCGCTATTTCTCCAGGCAGGTCATCAGGAATTTCCGTAACGTACCTAGCATCGGCTATCATGTATTGCTGCAGTGTCCCTGGAACATGACGGCCGGTGTCGACCTGCTTTGGGCAGTTGTTTGGGAAGCCTTTCCCGCAGGCATTGCAAAGTCTACAGGCAGTATAGAGCCATTTTATTCCCACCCTTTTGTTCATCATGGCTCTATCAACCTCGTCACCTACTTTGACGACGGTTCCCACGCCCTCATGTCCTATAATGGGATTGTACGATCCCCACCCAGACAGGGCTCGAATCTCGGATCCACTGCCGCATTTGTCAATCATCGTTTCTAGCGGAGAGCCGTATGGACGGGTAATTGTTACCAGACACCTGTAAAAGAGAGTTTGACAAGAATCTCGTGGCGACCGGGGACTCCAACCGGTACATCCGACTGAATGCGAATTTGCGCATTCTCTCCAGGGTTCTCAATCAGCGCCGCCTTCTGGACTTTAGGAGTGGATGAATCCATCTTGACGGGGTATTGGATTAGACAAAGCGGATAAGGTTGAGGATGTAGCCCAAGGGAAGATTCAAGAAAGTTCACTCCCTCTTCGCAGTTTTTGGACCTGCTGACGGTTGTTGAATATCCGCCCTCTTGAATAGGCTTAGCTGCCGAGGGCACGCCGATCAACTTGCCGAGTCATCTACCGACCGGCAGGGCTATGAAAAATACTAGTAGTTTTTCCTCTAGTTTTTAATAACTAGAAAACTAAATACTAAAATACTAAAAAAACTAATACTAAAATTAATATTAATATTAGTAACTACTTATATAAGTAAGATATAATTTAATTACTAATATTAATAAAATTAAAATTAATTAATAT
>JABEEN010002029.1:0-19955 GCA_013363205.1 Fusarium tuaranense | reverse complement strand
ATTCGTGATATCACGAATGAGAATATCCCCGAGCAATGTCTTATTGAGCTAGATGCTGTCACAATGCACTTGCCATTCCAAATTGGAGGCTACTCCGACTTTTACTGTTCTCTGGAACATGTACAAAATGTGTGTGTGTCTTTACTCTGCCGCTGAAATATCCGATGCAGCATGGATTAACCAATACAGTGCTCTGGTACCATGGCAACCGGCGCTGTCATACCCGAGAACTGGTTCTACGCACCCTCTGTCTACAACTCACGAGCTTCGAGTGTTTTGCCTTCAGGCCATCCAATCCGACGACCTCGTGGTGTCTTCTACGGAAGTGATGGAAAACCGACGTATGGCCCTTCTCAAGAGTTGGATTACGAGCTTGAGATGGGTGTTTTTGTCTCAAAGCCGGTTCCGTATGGAACGGAGCTTGACATTAAAAATGTGGAAGAGCATATCTTTGGGTTCGTCCTGCTCAACGACTGGTCATCTAGAGACTTGCAGATATTTGAAATGAAGCCATTGGGCCCCTTTCATGGCAAAGGTTTGTAGACCGAAGCGCAAGGTTCTCTTAGTACAGGCGAGACTAACATCGCAAATCATCAATTAGGCTTCGGAACCTCGATATCCCCTTGGGTGGTCACATTGGAGGCTCTTCAGCCTTTCCGCTGCCCACCTAAAACAGAGCAGAATCCTCCTCCGTTTAACCACCTCAAATGGCCTGGGAAAGATGGAACATTCAGCATTAAGCTAGCTGTTGATCTTATTCGTTTGTAGCCCCATTATTGCACCCCCAACTTCCCCTGCTCACCAAGCCAGGTAACGGCAAGAGAGTCAACCTCGGTACCAGTAACCTCAAGTATCTTTACTGGACGCCCTTTCAACAGCTTACACATCACGCATCAGCCATGTGTGGTCTTCAGACGGGCGATTTGATCGGCACTGGAACAATATCGGGAGATGTAAGCCCATTCTTGAAGCCACTACGATATCCAGTCTAACCAGTCCTTTGCGTACGCAGGCAGTAGATAGTCGGGGAAGGAAGCTTGAGTTAGGGTGTCTTTACGAAGCAACACAGGCCGGGAAACAGGAGGCTGAGTTCTCGGGCGGTTTTAAACTGAAATATCTTCAAGATGGAGACGAGATTGTTCTCACGGGGTTCTGCGGTGACCAGGAGGGGGATGGAAATGGCATGCGTCTAGGCTTTGGCGATTGTAGGGGCAAGCTCCTTCCAGCACTCGAATGAGAAGTACTTTGTGATTGATGATTGAATTTCCCTTCCTCTAAGGTTCCAGAGACAGTGATCCAGTATGGTAACACCAACGTGAGCCAATTGTGTGCTTGTACAAACCTCCCCACTCATCCAGCAAGAATTTCATCTCGTTTGGTGCCCCGGAGCGTCTGCATGATTCATTCACTATCCGGCCGTCATGGTTGAGGGGCTGAGTTTACGGCTAGCCAAGGTCTACCCACTTAGCGTTCGACCGTCGGGCCGGATCGAATCTCGGTTTGAGGCACCAGGATCAGCATCTTCGGCCGGTTCGGTCGGGGGGCCAGGATCAGCGGGCTCGGTCGAGGACCGACGAGGAGGGTTGAGTGAGACTGTTTCCATCCCCGAGATCAGGTCTCGCAGGTCTAATCAATGTCTTCTTAAAGTCGTCATGGCATCAGTGGGGTGACATGCCTGGCAAAGAATAACACCACTTAGCTAAAGCACAAAGATACAGCCCATCATCTTTTCAGACTCGCATACACCTACCCTACCACCATGAGCTCAACAACTACCCAGACCCAGACCCTTCCTTCGCTGCAGGCCAACGCCTCGCAGTCTTACGGGGATTGGCGTGATGACTTCTTCAAGAATGGCTACTACGTGTTCAAGGGTGCCATCTCGGCCGACAAAGCCAAGAACCATTATCAGAAGAAGGCGCTGGATTGGCTACAGTCCTTTGATAACAAGTTTGATCTTGACGACAAAACAACTTGGACAAAGGAGAATTTGCCGCAGAATTTCCGTCACATGTATCTAAACTATTGCGCGGCACATGAGAAATTCATGTGGGACGCTAGGACGTGAGTTCTCTTTTCCTCCACAGTTCCCCCCCCCAAGCTAACCGACGTTGGACACAGTGAACCCGAGATTGTCAAGCGATTCGAGGAGCTCTGGGGTACCAAAGAACTCTTGGTCTCGTTCGATACGTTCAACATCACCCTGCCCGGCCGGAAGGATATCGACTTTACCCCGTGGCCGCACACCGACCAGGCCCCTGAGCGCAAGGGTCTCGCCTGTGTCCAAGGCCTACTGAACCTCTCCCCGGCTGGCCCTAAGGACGGTGGTCTCCTTCTCATGGTCGGCTCCTCCAGCTTGTTCGAGGAGTTCTTCCGCTGCAACCCAGCCAGAGACAGAGGAAATGTTGCAGCCAAGTTCTACGACTTTTACGGTTTCAACGAGGACGAGATCAAGTGGTTTGAGGAAAAGGGGTGCCGGCAAATCAAGGTGAATGCTGAGCCTGGAGACCTGATTCTCTGGGACTCGCGTACCATCCACCATGTTGCCCTGCCAGAGTCGGACACCATCCGGACAGTCTTGTACACATGCTTCACGCCTGCCGCTCTGGCCAAGCCAGAGGATGTGGCCTACAAGGCGGAATTGTTTGGTCGCTGGGAGGCAACGACACACTGGCCTCACTGCAACATCTGGGGTCATGGAAAGGCCATGGTAGATGGAAAGATTGACCCCATGGAGCGTGAAGAGCCTCTAGAGAAGCCGGAATTGACAGAGCAGATCTTGAAGCTTGCTGGCGTAAAGCCATACTAGCAAGTCTGATCCAGCCACAGGTGCACAAATCCAGGCTGGGAGATTTTCGTTGGTAGTCAATTTGAACTGAATCAATAAACCCACATTATCGATTAGAATATATATGAACACGAGTGAGAAGCCAGACCGGCCAAAAGCAGAAGCGTTCGTTGTGATGAATGTTTGCTGGGTGAGCCAGGGGGGGGGAGGTGCAAGGCCTTCTCTCAACTAACCAGTCACTACCTTCGTCAAATTCATCTTTCCCGAGGGCAGGATCTCGTCTGGTTGCATTTACTTGGATTAAGGACTGAAATCCTGAGTCAAGCTTATCAATAAAACTTACGAATAAACCCTACAAATAAAACCTACACTGCTCTTTCACCTTTGCAAGCTCACCACAGACAATGAGGAGTGTGTACGAACAGTTCGAGTGAGCGTTGTATTGCTACCAAGAGATCTCGTCCATCATCAAGCATACTTGAACACTACTCTCGCCACTTCAAACTTGATCAAGCCTGTCACCATGATAGAACTAACATGGCTGGCTTGAACTCGCCATTTCGCCAAGAACGGCCAGGGGAACAGATCCTTGCAGAACTGAGAGGCACCGAGCGAAGGATCGGAGATGGTCATCCGAAGCTGGAACCCACCCCCCAAGCCCCCGAACTAGCGGCCGAGCTCGGTCATTTCGGCCCCTCCTAAATGCTGTTCGGCAGGATTGAGACGTCAAGGACTTGACGACCGAGGCCAAACCTACTCCTCCTCCCCTGCCACACACACCCACACACTCATAACATTTCGACTTGAGCCCAGACCAACTAGCTAGCTTTGATTTGGGACAGTAGCAGAGTTCATTAGATACCTACACACAGGTACCAAGGGTCATTACGTATAATGTCGACGTCTCACACAATATCGACACATCTCTCGAGAAATTTTGTAGCATCATGTCTACGAATAAGATGGTTCCCATCCAGCAATTGCCCCAAGCCCACTAACGGTGCCCGACCCGAAGCCGCAAAATAATCGTGGCGCTTGTACGTCTTGGGTGGTCTCATCTCATACACTGAACTGCTACTAATCAAATACCCGAGGAATAGATTCCCGACAACAACTCACAGCGGGACGGTCAGAACTGGGCATTACATTGGAGATTTTACAACGGGGGGACCCTGACTGTGTGCATGGAAGTGACAATACTATTTGTTTCCTAGCGTTGCATTTGCATTTACTAAAAGTTTAAGCGTACAGCATGCACTGTCCTTTGCCACTCTCATTGCTGGCCCCCGGTCGTCAGGCTAGCGAATCGGATCTTGCAGATATCTATTGACCATACCTCACTCAGTCTGTCTATGTGCCCATGCATCATCACCCAACCCCTCACGCCAAGTCTTCTAACTCAGATTGCGGGGCCCCATGGGGTTAGGGTTGGGCTCGGGTTTGGGGTCAATGTACCTCCCACTCGGTTAGCCAACGACCCTTAGTCCGGGAGCAATGAGGGGAAACGAACAACAGCGAGCTCTAGTCCCAAGTTGATCTATATAAACTAACCAAGGGCCGGCGTGGCTTCTTTCTACTACAACCAACCATCCATCATTCAACTTCCAACTCCTCATCCGGTATTACAACTCTCTAGCCCACACTACCTCCAGTCATCATGACCGACAAGTCCAAAAATGAGTGGCCGTGTGTCGAGAGCGTCGAAGATGTCAAAGCGGGCGAGAGTGTAGCCGTTATGGGCACCGTTCGTCTCACTGAGGGGGCCATTGTCTACGTGCCTACTCCTACTGCTGATCCGCAAGGTAATGACACCTCTCAGAATTCCGGAAGAGGAAATGACTCTAACTCAATTGCTCAGATCCCTTGAACATGCCCATGTGGCAGAAATACGTCGTGATTACCATGATATCTCTATGTATGTCTTTTACTTCCCCCTTTTCTCAAAAGTTACGTCCTCTAACATCCTGGTGTTCAGTCTCCACCCTGGGTCTTTCCCTCGTCTCCGGCTTCGGTGGCCTTCTCGGCTTCTACTGGGAAGAGTATGAGGCAGAAGGCTACGGCGATGCTGATATGACTGCACTGATCACGTATCCGACACTCTTCATGTGAGTCACCGCTTCCAAATCACACATCCTGGACAAATACTTACAGCAAATAGGGGGATTGGCAACCTGTTTGGAATTCCAATTGCCATTGCCATTGGCAGGAGAATGGTATTTCTTGTGTCGTCTGCTATCTTGCTGATTGGTGCTGTCCTTTGTGGCACGGCCAAGAACTACGCGTGGCACCTGACAGCACGATGCTTCATGTCACTGGCAGCCGGGCAGAGCGAGGCTTTAGTGCCTATGATCACCCAGGTATGACCAGGGTGCTGCTCTTTTCGGGGCTCACTTACTCATTATGCTACAGGAAATTTTCTTTTTACACGAGAGAGGCAAAGGACTCATGATTCAGAATGCTGTCCAGACAATTCTAGCTGCTGTTTGGGTCTTATTCGCGAGCCCCATTTCCGGCGCCATCTCTCCCCAAGGATGGTACTACCTTGGTGCAGGTCTTTCCGGTTTACAGCTGGTCTTGTCCATCTTTCTGGTACCCGAGACCAAGTATCGGCGAAGCATGGCTGCTTTCCAGGAGACAACCACTGTTTCCGAATCCGATGAGGGCCATGTAGATAAGGAGGGAGAGGTCAAGAAAGTCCAGGAAGCAACCCACTCATCAGTCCGCCCTCCCCTCGACTTTGAGAGATTCGAGCCACGCACCTGGAAGTCTGATATGCGACTTTGGGTGGGCACTCCCGAGTGGCGGCTAGCATTCGACACGCTCAGGGTAAGGCAACACACCAACTTGCTGATGAATATTCGCCACTAACATCTTCTGCAGAGCACCTTTGAGCTTCTCCTTTTCCCAAATGTACTCTGGGCCATGTGCCTCAACGGCCTGACGCTTGGGGCAAACGTCGCTATCGGCATCACGTACGGTGGCATCGTGACATCAGCCCCTTACAACTGGCCCAACTCCAGCGCCAGCTACGTCAACACCGGTCAGATCATCGTTGCTCTCATTGCACTTCCACTCCTCGGCCAAGGTTCTGACAAGATCATCAAATGGAGGGCGAATAAGAATGGAGGAATCCACGAGCCCGAGTCACGCATCATCTCCTTGGCCATCCCCATCACCATCGGCACGTTTACTGCTATCCTCTACGGTCAAGGCGCGGCGCACCCTGAGCACTACCACTGGTTCATCTACTGCTGGGCACTAGCGGCTTACTTCTTTGCCTTTGTTGGTGCAAACATTGTTGGAATGACCTATCTACTTGATAGTTACCCAGCCCGGGCCGGTCCAGTCTTGATCATCATCTGTGCCTTTCGGGGCATCATTGCTTTTGGTGTCACCTATGGCATTTCGCCCTTTATCGAGGCTGCTGGGTATGACGGTGCTTTCGGTGCTTTCGGTGGTATGACTGCTTTCTTCGGATTGCTTGGTATTCCCGTCTATATCTGGGGCAAATCTATCCGCCGGTTCACTGGCCGTTTTGCTAAGGCCAAGAACGACAAGGTTGAGTGAGACAGTGGTTACGGGACAAGGCTAGCGGTTTACAGACCTTGGAAGTAACTGATGATGAGAAAGGTGACCCAACAGCGAGAAGTATATTTAGTCATGGAGTCTATCATATGTTGTCTTCAATAGTCAAGTCTCTTTCATCATGTCTCTTTTCTTGGTCGGGATTTCTTCCAAGTTACAAGACTCCAGGAGCGCCACATAACATAGACCGCCTGAGAGTAGTTTGGAATGTAAGTGACAATGCCGCCCCATCCACACTTCAGAGATGAGCACTGGAAGTGCCCGTCAGTGTCCCGACTAGGAGTCGGCGTGATGGTTCCAGGTCGCTTGCATGCGATGCACGCCCAGCAGCCGATATGCCATCGTAACCCGGGCCTCGAAACCTCAGTGTATGCGTCCTCTTCGATCTGTTTATGGCAGCTCTCGCATACCATACCCTGCTCGTTATCATCGGGTGGCTCGTTTTGGTAGGGGAGATGGAGTTCGGGAGGTTCTGTGGCTGACAACTTTGTTATGAATTTGTCGCGCTTGTTGCCATCTTCATCCATCATGACAGACTTCATCCCGGCTCCAAGGATTTCCCTTACTGACACGGTGAGGGCTTCACAGAGTGAATCGGTCTGAGGGTTGATGTGTAGAAACTCTACGGCGTATTTCTTAAAGGCATTAATGAAACGAAGCATGTGTTTGTCGCTGGGCACTACAGAATGTCAGCGGCATGATCGGTTTTCCAAAGGAATGTAGCACTTCACTTACTCCCATCTGTGACTTCGGCAACAAGCCGGAAAAGAAGGTTTGTCAAGGCGGTTAGGATGATCCAGTGCTCGAAAGCTTCGCTTGGATTCTCCCTCTTCTCCAAAGCAGTCGTAGCTGTCTTACGGAAGACATGGAGAAACTGCAAAGTAGAATTCGTGAGGGTAGTGATGAAAGCCTCGTGGTGTTCTTGTCTGTGGGACATTTCGGCAGCTCTCCAGCCTCTTACTTCTTTGCAGCCTCCATCTACCTCTTCATTTACCGAAGCGAGAAACTCACGGTCCTTTTTCGATGCTAAAAGGACAGTGCCAAAGACTTCTTTGATCTTGTAGCACTCGGGATGCCATTCCAATGCTGAGCCATCCTCGGAGTCTACAGTATTCACAACCCCCTTCAAGATCGGAAACTCGCAGCTTTGACATCGCTGCGAATCGAGTTTCAAGTAGTCCAGTAAGCAAAGAACTTTGTTCTTGTACTCACAGTAGATTTCTTCTTGGTTGAAGACCCTGTCGCAGGCGTCACATGAAAAGTGCCAATCATGGTACCGTCGACCCAAGGCTGTCTGGTAGCTTCCTTCCAGACTCTTGTGGCACTTGAAGCACAGCAATTCAACTCTCCGGAAGTAGTCCCTTTCGCATAGAGGTTTCTGAGTTCCGTTGTCATCATGAGGGTAGAAATGTGTGCCGATAACTTGATCGCAATCCTATCAATCACGGTCAGCACGAAATTGAATACACCTTATCCCATTAGAACATACAATACACGTGAAGCATTCTGGATGCCACACAACGCCTAGTTCCTCCACGTACTGCCACCCAACGTGCTCCTTACACTTGTCGCAATTTGGTAGAGTGCGTGCAGCGCGGGGAGTCTGTTCGGCTGCTTGGTCATAGTATGTGTATGGAACGTCTGGGTTCTGTTGGCGTTCTATTTCCCTTGGTATGAAGCTGTCTTCTTGTTCATCCCGCGAGTTTCTCCGTGGTCGTTGTTGTAGAGTTATCGATTCGGTAGAGGTCTCTGGATCCGCCTCCATACTCAAACCTTGGAGATCTTGGTGGAGCTCTCGGACTGTTTCGGCATCCGAGTTGTCAATGGAAGATTGAGCTTCTGATAGGTCAATGAGATCGCCTTCTACCACATGTATCTGCGGTGGTTGGCTATCTGCCTGTGCTTTAGCAAAGGCTCGTCGATACGCCGGACTATTCAGGACCAAGTCGTCGAAGTCGAAATCGAGCTCTGAGGGAGCGACCAGTGAGGCGGCTTCGACGCTAAAGAGGCTAAGCCTGGTAGTGTCGTTGTCGAAGATAGACTCGCATTCCAACTTGATGCTAGGGTTTGTTGATCGGAGTGATTGAGCTTGCGATGCAGCAGCCTGGATCCTGGACTTATTATTGCGAAGAGTTTGTTGGATATCTGCCAGGGTGTCCCTACCAAGAATTAGTACATACCACGTCTCCGTCAAATAATACTTACGTCTCGAGAATCTTTAGTAGAAAGCCTATTGAGGTTTGCTGTCCTCTGAGGGCATTTAAAAGATCTTTTAGTCGGTCTTGATTCCACATGAATTTAATCTTGGCCCATACTCCCATGCTAAACAAATTCTGCGACTGGAGTTGTCTCGTCTCGGCCTCAAGGCAGCTAAAGACAATCATGCATCCAGTGAGGGCCGTCTCAAAGGCCATCAGCACGTCGGTTCGTGAAGCCCAGGCCTGTGAGAGGTCATCTCGCCGGAGAATCTTCATCTGTAGCTCAGACAAGGCGATACTGATAAGTGTCGACTCGGAACAGATCATTGCGATGACTACCGGCACGTCTCCGTAATTGCCAGCAAGGTCGGACAGCTTTTTGCTGGTCTTGAGGCATGTCCCCGTTAACGCGACCTAGATACCTCGTCAGTACGCGTCTTGTTCACCAAGACGACCATGTGATGATGTTTCACTTACCACAGAGGCCGCGATGGACAGAGGATCCATCGCGAACGTAGCGCAGCTCTTTCTTGGAGGATAGAATGCGATCGATCGAATGAGTTGAAGGTGGGAAAAGAGCGGGAATAAATAAGGACCCGAGGGGCGTGCTGATCCTTCGACAATCAGGCTGTCAATAAGCGCCAAGCTGAGCCACCATCTTCGGTACTTGGTGGGCACAGCCTACCTACATGCCTGCATTATTAGCTGCCTAGAGGTATGTAAGGCACATTTTGATGCGACGCCAGAGGAAGGAGATCGCCATCATGTTTGAAAGCTGGTGCTTGTTGTCGAACGGACATTGGTTATCATCCATCTGTTGCGTAGGCCGTTGTCTGGTGTTGAGGGTGATAATTGCGGCCGGGTCTTGTTGAACCCGTCGTTAACTACCTACCTAGGCACCTACCTAACTTTTATGGGGCCTAGGCGCTGAAACGAGCAGTAAGAACCCAGGGTGCTTTTGTGAAATCCTTAACGAGCTGATCCAGCAGACTTGCACTTACCGTGACGGACGAAATTCCCCTTTGAGGATTTTGGCTGTTGCATCCTCTGAATACAATTTGTTTAGAGGTCTAACAAGATGGGGACTGTCAATATTCACGCTTAGACATGGAAGGCAGTGCTAGCGGGGGTTTGACCTGCTGCGCATTAGCGCCACGATACGCCACACTAACGTTACACTTCAGTTGAAACGGATGTGTAGTGTAGGGTGGACGCGGCTGTTGCCCCTAGCCCTGTTGGCTAAGTTAGTATCTAGGGAGAATATGTAAAAATCCATCATGTTGTAAGCTTAAGCGGGTGCACAATGAACTGGTCTGGGTTGATGGTCAGAGCCTGAGCGCTGTTAAGGTGTTAGCATAATCACTAGATATTTATGTGATGTAGTGTTAATACCATATTGCGGCTCACCTAAAACATACTAACCAAAATTACCTTAAACCCTAGGGAGCGCTTTATCAGCAGAGGTTCCGCGGAACACATCCCCTTATCTAAACAGGGTCCCTGATCAACGGCCTGCGCAACTCCCTCTGTTGCATTTTCAACACATCGAAAACGGGCAATTCTTATAAGCCATTATCTCTTTCAACGAGAGAAACAATGCAACCAATTCCCCGAAGAAAAGTTAGTTTTCCAAAACCCAATTATTCCGTCACCGGTGTTTGTGCAATGGCTGATCAATTCTCTAGGCCTGTGACGTTTGCTACCGCAAGAGGATCAAATGTGACGGTCAGAAACCCGCCTGCTCCCATTGTGTACTATATCAATCGGAGTGCACTTTCGAGGCATCCAGTAGAAAAGCCCGGGCCAGAAGGCAAAAGCCGAGTAAAGCTACCGAAGACCTACAAGCTCGGGTACAGAGTCTCCAAGCTAGTTTGAACGAAGCTACGCAGAGAATCAATGAGCTTGAAGGCAGAGATGAGGCTACCGCAGCCTCTTTTAGCCCACCCTCGGCCTACGACATTCAAGCAGCTGATTTCAACACCAAAACACAATACCGCAAGGGACCCTTGGAACTTCCGCCCCAGGACGAGGTCATGTCTGCGGCGCAAAGATATATTGCCGGGTTCAACACGGCCATCCCACTATTCAGCCCCGACACGCTGTTGAGTGTCATCAATAGATGGTACACATCGCCGGATAAAAGAGACTACACCGCCTGGGCGGCAGTCAACACGATGCTCGCGCTGGTTCATCGTCAGACGCCGCCCGAAGAAGCGACACCAAGCAAAAACACAGCCAAGTACACCAATAATGCGCAGTCGGTGCTCACCAAAATCGTCATGGGAGAGACGACGCTGCTGAGCGTACAGGTCCTCGTCGGAATGACCCTGCTGTTTCAGGGGGTTCAAGACTTGAAACCTGCAACAATGCTGATCGCTATGGCTCTACGGCTGGCGCATCAGCTGGGGCTGCATACACGAGAGGGCTCGGCGCAGCTGGATAGTAGTGTCGCGCTAGAAAGGTGCCGGGTGTTCTGGATAGCTTACATCCTCGATCGGGACATTAGTATGCGAACCAAACAGCCACCTATCCAGCGCGAGATGGACATCAGTCTGGAATGGCCTTCGGCTGATCCTCAGGACGGGGCTGGCGTTTTTCTCAGCGCAGATGGCATATCAAGGTTCAATTTCTTCCTATCTCGGGTACAGTTGGCCCAAATTCAAGGAGATATCTATGACGCCATGTATTCGACAGGATCTCGGACCTTGAGTAGTCAAGAGAAGGTTGAGAAGGTAGCTGGTCTACACTACGGGCTAGACGACTGGCTCTCTCATGTACCGCAGCAATTCCGACCCGAGGCCATATTGAGTGCGGGTGAAGTCAACTCATGCAGATGTTTCGGCGTTCTCTTCGCTACTCATCTTTTCTGCCGCATGTCCATATGCCAAGTTCACATCATGGAAACAAGATGGCTTCAGACGCTGCAGGATTTTGGCAAAGAGGCCATGCAGGGCGAAGTCGCCTCACCGGCACCCTCACCACTTGGCTGGTATGAGCTTGTCAACGAGTGTCGTGAATACATGAAGCTGTTCGCGGGCATTGAACAAAAGGATCCTGCATTCATTTGGTAAGATATTCGCTGCGTCACTTGAACAAGCCGTTGCTCCACAGCCCACACACTAACCTGAGATTGTAGGATGACTGCCTGCACTTATATATCTGCAGCAGTTTGTCTAATAGCTAATAACATGTTCAACCCACGTCACGAGAACATTGAGTATGATGAGTTCCTGTCAAACATTTCTTTCTCCTTCTTGGGAGACATGGCTCAGCAAGTACCCCTCGAGGGACTCAAGAGGGCACAAGAGTCATGCGAGGTGCTGCTGCGTCAGGCTTGTTCAGTCCGCCTCCGAATCTCCAACCAAGATGTGCGCCATTGAACGATATCATCTATACAATAGAAGGCATGAATATAAATTAAAGGAATGACAAACATGATTAAATCACTCTTATCAAGCAAATAGTTGCAGTGGTGTGTCGTTATCCTAACCGAGCTTCCGGCAAAAGAGATCCCTACTTAGACAGGCGGGCAGCAACATTACTGTATTCCATTTCATGTCCAGAGGTGTATGTACAAAAACGAGTAAAGGTGATGAAACTCGAATTGTAAGCAGAGTGGAGCGATCAGTCAATGTGCCAATTGATGGAGATATGCTATTTTATACCTGAGTTCCGCGGAAGCAGATGCATCTCAAGTTTTGACTGCTGGCTTAGCAATCGACTTGTGGTCCGAGGCATATAAAAACCCATCTATTTTCTCGTAGGAATGTTCTCAATCAAGAAAAACTCATCCATTATTGCCCCATCCTCATCTCACTTCATCCATCTTCCTCACCATGGCGTCCCCTCCCTTCGACAGTATTACTTCATTCACCATGACCTGGCACAATGATACATACCCAACTATCTCTCCTACAAGGCCAGAACTCTCGGTCACTGGCAAACACGTCGTCATTACGGGTGGAGGCACAGGTATCGGAAAGGCGGCCGCTATTGCTTTTGCCCAGGCCAATGCCAAGTCGGTCTCTATCATCGGGCGTCGCATCGACCGCCTGGAGACTGCTGGTCAGGCCATCACCAACGCCAACTCGTCTACCCAGGTCGTTTTGGAGACTGGCGACATCACCGACCGTGTGTCCATTGAGGCGGCCCTGAATGCGATTGTCGCCAAAATCGGGAGCAAGATTGACATATTCCTCGACAACGCCGGGATGCTCCCAGAGGAGACCCCAGTCATCGGCTACCAGGATTCAGAGATTCGCCGATGCTTCGAGATCAACTTTTTCGGCCCGTTCAACTCTGTTCAAGCATTCACCCCATTGGCAGCTCCTGGTGCAAAGCTACTGCACACAGGATCTTCCATCGGTCACTGGGCCCCTCTCCCAGAGGTGCCAGGAGTGTGGAACTACGCTGCAATCAAAGGGGCTGCACAGAAGATGCTTGAATACTACGCATCCGAGAACCCGGATATCCACGTGGCGAGCTTCCATCCAGGCATTGTGGGCACCGAGATCAACCCAAGAATTCCGGTTGGCCCAGACACAGGTACGCAGTTTGGTTCCTTTTTAAGCTATTAAAGAGACCGATACAACATTTATGATACTAATAGTCTATAGTTGAGTTGCCTGGACACTTTGTCGTGTGGCTGGCGTCTGATGAAGCTGCTTTTCTGAGAAACAAGTTTGTCTGGGCGAACTGGGATGTTGAGGAGCTCAAGGCTCGAGCGGAGGAGATCAGAGCATCATCTCTGCTGAGGATAGCTCTCAATGGCGTCAACGTGTAGTGGATGTAAAGAAGCCGGGGAACCTGTCCGGTTCGCCGCTCTTTGGGGAGCTATACTAGATTTGGGGGTTGCAACAGCTGTGAAGCAAGGAAGGACCTGTGACAATCATACCAAGCTTTCGAAGCGCCGGCAACTACCCAGATCAATGAAAAGTGATCAATAAATCACTTTCTTGCAAGAAAAATTATAACTGAAAGCAAGGCAATCATTCCTTCAACATATACATGCCCATCGGTGCCAGTCCAGCATCATCTCCCTTCTCCCTCTTCGTACGGAGCAGTAGATCATGGAACAACTGAAGACCCTCAGTGCTAACTTTCTCTTGTCTCAGTCCCTCAAGAATAGTCTCAAACCCTTTTAGCTGCATCGAAACCGGGTTGCCAAAGTTTCTGCCCCAATCTTCAGCATCCAGCGCTGCAGCAATGTCTCCAAGGAATGGGAGAAAGGACGACAGCAGAGGGATGACAATCTTTCGAATTGGGTTTTCAACGGATGGTGACTTTCCATCTTCGACTGCTTTCTGGCGCTTGAGCAGGTTCATGGCTAATAGACCGCCAGTGAGCATGCCATCCATAGCTGCAAGAGCGGCGATGTCCCACAAGCATGCTGCTCCTGGGTCTTCCGCTACATAGTGCAACTTTCCAAGAGGCGACATGATGTTAGAGACTTTGGAAAATGTCGCTTCCGTCTCTCCACTGAGCCAGATAGACGAGTGCTCTGTGCCAACCAACTCAGGTGTCACCATGATAGCACCGTCCAAATACTCCGCAATGCCTTGGGCTTTAAACCAAGTCTCCATCTGACGAGCTTGCTGAGAGGTTCCCGTTGTGATGTTAATGATGATATTTGGGGACTGATTTTTCTCAAAAGGAAGAATGCATGAGAAGAGCTCAGTGATGTTGCTGTAGGCCGCGACGCTGACGAGAATGACGTCGCTGTTTGCAATGGCCGCTCCGAGGTCCTGTTCAAAGACAGCACCGCGGTTTGCGAGATCCTTCAGCCATGGTCTGTTAGGGTTCCTGTTCCACATGGTGACAGTGAAGCCTTTTTCAAGCCATTTCTGAACTATGGCCGCACCGATGCTACCCACGCCCACAATAGTGATGTCTGTCTTGGGCATGATGATGGATAGGTAACTTTTCGAGGTGGTAATCTTGAATGAAGTTGCAGATGACGAGTTGGCGAATTCAAGTATGCTGTTTCTATTCAAGAGTCCTACTCTGGTATTTGTACCTCGCCCAACCCCCATGTCAGGATGGGCTTTTGAGGCTGCTATTCGCAGTTGCGTATATGCGACCATGCCAGCGGAGTTTGATGTATGGCTGCATCAAAGTCCGCATTTCCTGATCAAACCCGATTGGTGAACCCCCATGGTTGACAAAGAACATGTGATCCTTGTTAAATTGGTCCCTTCGGATCTGGAATTCCGAACCCTCAACACGAAGAGCTCCTTCCAGGTACGGATCCCGCGCGTTCCTGCGGAGATATTGGTAAGAATGAAGTCTATTTAAAGACCTATCTTGGTAATGAGCTTTGGACTAGCTTTCCTCCTCCTTTCTTATACCTTACGCAGGTAGGCTAAGTCTTCGCCATTTTGGTCCGTCGTTTCGTCCTTTGCTCATCCGCTGCTCGTCCGGTCACTGACCGAGAAACGAAACGCGGACTTGGATCTGAATATATGTGACTTAAGGTGGCTCCTTCAGCGGAAAACCTACCAGATTTGTCCTTTCTAGGCCGACCCAAGAGCACGATCCTCCAGTCTTCAACAACACACCGATCTTTACGCAGTAGTTGAGATAGCCGCGATGGTTACCTACCCGGCAGAGAATCACCGTTGCGAAAGTCATGGTTATGAGTACATGAGTACTCAGGACACGAAGTAGTTAGGGGCATCTGCTTATCGAGTTTCTTTTCCGAAACGACGACGTCGTTATTATCAGCGGTCATCTTGTTTGGACATACACTCAACGCAAATGTTCAACACTGAGCCTGCCGTTGTGACATCAACTTCATCATTCTGTAGGATACATGACCGCTCATGGCTTACGTGGTAACTTGAATATAGAAATTCCCTTCCAGCAAGAAACCGTTACGTTGATTTATGGGCCTCCAAGCAGGATGAAGACTGTAGTCTGTACAACGGACACCTCGAGGAGGCATTACCAAGCTCGATAGACAAGAATACTTAGCGATACCCAACTACGTGGGTATTTCCCATTCAAAGCTGACTGACCTATACACATTCACCCACTTCTAGGATCTGCAATTGAGCCCCTTCCTAAAAATGCTCATTATGCGTAGCGCACCTCAATGGAGACATGCATGGCTGACCACATATCACGGCCTACTCATTGCATGCATAGAACATTCAGGGGCTTTAGTGTTTTCCGGTATTGGGTTCCAATGCCATCATGAATGCATAACTACCTATCGCTTTTACTATTCTGGCTAATGGCCTCCTTGAGAGACGTCCAGAGGACATACGATCTCGGAGCTCCCCGGGCAATCAAAAGAATGGTGGTTTACGTAGCAGCTTACGAAGCTCTTTTATATCTCTCTACTATCGGTATCAACCGCAGCATCAGCTCGATGGGATAATCAATAGCTGAGCGCTAATGCCTGCAACTTGTGGACTCTGGCTCCAATGAGGCGATTCGGGTTTTGTCGAAACCCTTGTCGTTCATTTCCTATATCTCCACAGCTGCACTGAATTGTTGGATCCGCCAACGCCACGATCGATAGTCTGGTAAACTAGTTTATCAGTCACCACTTAGTACGCGCTAAGATGTGCGTTTCATCCAGGAACGTTGCAAAAGGGGCTTCTACTAAAAGCAAGCCAGAAACACCAAAACGCCCCTATGGCTGTTTCTCTTTCCTCTAGTCACTCCATTCTTCACACTCCATCGTAACGCCACCGCCGCCATGAGATCCGTTTTGCCAGCCATCCCGCTGTTGGCGTTCTGCCACCTTTCGTTGGCGTCAGTATGCAGGCCCTCCTCTTCATCGGTCACTTCCGTCTTGTCTTCATCCACCGCTGAGCCTAGCGACACTGAATCTGCGTCGTCTACAACCCTATCCTCAACTACGCTCCTAGTGGAAACCGACTCATCCACAACCCTTTCATACTCGACAACTCTCTCATCAGATGTCAGCACCAGCGAATCTGCAACATCGAGTATCGAATCGACTTCCACCACTAGCGAAGCTGAGAGTGTCACATCGGACTCGTCCACCATCTCTACCACTTTGGCCACAACTACGAGTCTTGAGCCCTCGACTACAACAACGACGTCTGTCTCGCAAGAGCCTACCAACCTTATTGTCAACCCAGGCTTGGAGGATTCAGACACAATAGCCCCTTGGGTCCGAATTGGCTCCGTCGGAAGCGTGTCTCTGTCCACCGCAGACTTCCATGGAGGCAGTCAGTCTGGGTATTGCACTGGAGCACCTGGAGGCCCCGCAACCATGGGCTTTAGACAAGACATTGACTCTTCTTTGCTCGAAGCTGATAAGCAATACCGGTTCTCGGTGTATGTGAAGGTAACATCTTCGTCGAGTTGCTTCGGCACATTTGTGTCTTGTGGCGCGGGAAACGCATACTTCAATACGGCGACTTTTGGAAGCAACGGTGCCTGGACTCTAGCGACAGTGACGTGCTCTTGGACGCAGGCGCGTTTGGATGTTGGGCCAAATGTTCAGGTACAGGGTACATGTGAACGCATATCTTTCTATATGGATGATGCTTCTCTTGAAGAAGTGGCGGCTTCGGGATAGAGCTATGGACACAAGTATTGGGCCAACCCTTGTGTTTCACTAGGGCTTTTAGAATCATGTAATGCTACGTAGTGCTTAGCAGGGTCCTAACCAGCTATCGCAGCCCGCCTATAGATATGGGATCAGCTGCCAGAGCGAATGTCACGAATAGGCTTTATAGAAGATGAAATTTGAACCCCAGGATAGCCAAAGGGACATCTCTTGCCAATTTACTCTATCTCGACCAGGGTGCCTTGGAGTTTGGTGCTTGTATCCTCCTCCACCTTCTTGATAGCCTCTCCCCGCATTAACCCTGGAAATATACCATATCCGACTACAGTAAACCGGCTGGTCTTATTAGGAACCGGTCGTAAAATGACCGGGATCCGACAGCCAAACAAAATCCAGACCTGATCTCCTGACTTGACTCCAGAATCCTTATCTATAGTCCCCAGCCGTCCACCCGATGTCCCTACGAATGTGACGTAGCTGATATGAAGCATTGCTATCAGCGCCGCCCTTTCATCTCTTGACAATACGTTCGTGGGCCTGTATCCTCCAAAAACGACGTGTCGAATACTGAATTCTTGCTGCTCTACCTTGGTGGCTGCAACGCACAGGGCCCGGAGCAATGAGACTCTTCTCGCTGGGGTTGGTTTATCCTGATGATACATGGCACGGTAACGTTGCTCTCCCAGCCATGAGAATAATAGTGCCGTGACGTCTTCTTTCTCGTAGAGGGGTGACTCGGCCGCATCTGGCCAAACACGTCGACAGTATCCTTCCAATTTTTGCAGCCACTCAAGAATGGGTTGACCACCTGCTTCTTCCTGGTCACCTACAAAGGAGACTGTGTCAATCAAAAGACCTTCTGCAGAAAGAGTCAAAGTTTCTTGATTGACAGAAGCACGGGTCGCTCGGGTAGCACCACAAGCTCGACTTGCATTGATGGGCCCCCAGTTGATAGTAACGTGTGGCATCCATGTTGGGAGACCCTCTCGGTCCGAAGTAGCGTTGGGTTCGTGGTTTCCTTCAAAGGCCAGAAATGAGAGGTCGTGATATTTGTCCAGGAAAAGACTGAATACTTGAGAGTAGATTTTGACAATGGGAGCCTGGTAGTCAACCCAAACCGCGTCCTGGTCTATGTCTGTAACAAGTCCCAAGACACCATAGACACGATCTCTAGGCTCAGTCATCTTCAAGCCAGATGCCTGGAGGAAGAGATGTAACAATGACGACCCAAGGATGTCTCGGGTTATCTTGAACCGTTCCAGGCCTTGCTCGCTGTGAACCTGGCGGCCCTTGAGCAGACTCTCCCTGGCACGCAGTATGCCACCTCCCAGGATCTCCGGTGTCGTTGAGGTTTTGGTGCTCCCGTCTATGTAGCGAGAAAGCTCAGACAAAGGGCCGGTGAATTGAACCATCTCTCGCTTGATGACGCCCACTTTGTCCTGGAATTGCAGCAACTGCGCCCCGTCAAAAGAATCTCGGCGACAGTATACCTGAATCTTTGGAGCAAGGATCAGTTCTTGTTGTATCCACAATCGACGCCAGTATGGGTTGCGAAAGATATCTGCGACTGGGTACCAATATGACGGGTCGTGAAAGTCGTCCAGTTCCACCCCCTTGCCAAGGTTCTCCAGGTCTTCAAACACAGATGTTATAGGCTGCACGTTGTGATCGAGCCACGCACAAACAACTTGTGCAGTGGCGTATATCGTTTGCATCAGCTTGATCTGGTGCTCCTTCTCTGCATTGTCAGGTTGGTTGATGCAGATGGCATCCGTCCAGATGGCGCGAGGCTCGCTTGCGTGTCGCAGGTCGTCTAGAGCTTTCCTGAGGTTTCGGCCGACAGAGAACTTGGTTCCATTCACAAAAATGTCGTAGGTTGGCCGCGGTGGTCCCCATGTGTAACTGAGGGCTTCAAAGCTGGGCCTCTCATCTAAAGAGACATTGAAGAGACGTGTGGTAACTTTGCTGCCCGGCTTTCCGGGGTATAGCTCTAAAAGCCTTATTTCCCGTTTTCTTGGATCCAAAGCCTCGTACTGGAACGATGAGGCTTTTTTGGACCTCTTTTTGACAGTCGACGATGACACAGCCGGAGGTGGGCGCTTTGCTTGTAACTTGCCCATATCGAGCACACCAGAGCGATGCCCAATGTCAGAGAGAAAAGGCAGGGTAGAAATAAGGTGCTAGTAGGCGAAAGAAACAGTTGCTTGAATTGGTGCGGGGATCGAAATCACGCTTGAATGCAGAGAATGAGGTGCATGGATAAGGCTGCCAATCAGACCATATCTTACTCCTGCGGCTGAAGTCGGACGACTGGTCATGTAAGCTTGATAGATGAGCATTTTTCAAACTGCCATCATTCAGGGATGGCAGTGCCACCGCAGTAGAATTATTGGCTCTGAATACACAATGCCTTTCATGTGTTGAATAAGTACCTATATCAACCAACAGTTCACACTCTGCTGAGGGCCTTCGTCAGGGCGGCTTTCTATGTGCATATTCCCCTACAACCATAGTCTAGTGTCGAGTTTCGTTTTTCTCACGTTACCAAGGTTGTCAAGTCGCACCCCTATCCTCGGACATGAGCAAGTGGTGGTTCTTGACGGAGAAGCCTAGCTCGAAGAGTTTTACTATCAAGGAAGATTTGGGAGACTCGATGAAATATATCACTGGTTCGCTTACCCGGATAAAGTTTAGCTTGAGAGGTCAACCCAACTGGCAAAGGTGCCCTGTCTGTCGTCTCCGGGGGGATTTGTCAACGACCCGAGCCCGTAATTCAAGTTCCCCCGGCGCCGACTCCACATGACGGAGGTCAATTTGTGAAATGCATCTCATGATG
>JABEEN010002028.1:0-32914 GCA_013363205.1 Fusarium tuaranense | reverse complement strand
GCCCTGGACTTTGAGGTTCCACGCTAGGACAGCTCTGCGGCCTGGGAGCTGAGCCGGGAGCTTTGTCTCTTTCTTGCTGTTGATGACATCTTTCTTTTTTGGACGCTGCTCTGCTTTGATGGTTTGTCACTTTTTGGTGTGGAACAAGAGAGGTGTGTGTGTCGGGGGCTGAACAAGAAGAGCTCTGGCGGTGGCAACGGGGGAGGCTGAAGAACCAGCCAGGCCGGTGAGCTGTAGCTTGACATGCTGCTCCAAAGTGCCCAGAGAAGAAAAAAAAAACGCCCCTGCTGGCTGGATGCTGCTGCATCGGCGAAGTGCGAGGTGTCAAGGTAAGGTCGAATAGCTTGCTTGGTCTAGTTCAAAAGAAGCTGTGTTCCCGGGGGGGGAACGTTGAAGACTTTCCCGTTGCTTTTGCTTCAAGCCCATGGATATTTGAATCATCCCTTTAAACATCCATTAAAGTTTGGAGTATTCCTTTTCTCCAATCCTTTCATTTCTCTTGTTAAATCTCCTAGCTGGCGACACCGGCACTCCCGTGTCCGAATATTCGCGCCAAACCAACCTTTTGGCTCTCTACCTTATCCTCGGCGCGTCGTCGTCGCCTCGGTGCAAGCGAAGCGACTAATAGCTTCATCCAACATTATCCTTTTTTGTCCTTGTACCCGCAGTGGACTCCAACGCTAGACATTGCCCGGCGATTATATCACACCTATTATCGCTGAGCTCAGCTGTTTCCCTTCACGCGTCGCGTCACGGGTTTTTTTTTTTTTTTTCTGCAACCATCTCACTTTCAATCTACATACCAAAACCCCCCGGAGGAATCGGAGAATATTTACAAGCCCGTTGTGTGCACGGTGTGTGTCCCTCTCCCTCCCTCCCTTCAAAACTTGGAGAGGTAGAACAAGACAAAAAAACCCCAAGGGCTTGAACCGTTCTCATTGGCGTTGCCGGCGTCGGTTGCAGATCGGCCAAGGCCTGAAATTCCGGATCCGAGAAAGTGGAGGTCCACCTCACTCACCCACCGAGTCGGGGTCGTCCTTTTCTACGGGCTAAGAGCGGTCGGGGTCCTCTCTACTCTCTCATCAGTGGAGGTGGTCAAAGTGCCCGTGCGGCAGGCTGCTGTAGGTACCTTACAGAAGGGTGCTTGCTAGGGGACGCTCGGGGCACTTTTTAGTGGGTCGATAACCAACCCACGGGGGAACCTTGACCTTTTACCTTGGTTGCTTGCTTGCTTGTGCTATCCAACCGTCGGGTCAACCATCTCTCAAAACCGTCATCCGTCAACTCTCCTTTACTTTGTGTTCGTCATGGGAGAGGATCAGATGGAACCTGCCCTGCAGGTCATTGTACTGGTACGTATTTTTATTGGTGTTTGTTCGCGTTCCCGTTTCTTGTACCCTCCGTTGTTGTTTTTGACCCATGATATCATGGGTCTCCGTCGCTTGCAGTATACAAAAGACGTTTGCGGGCTGCGATGCGATGGAAGTCAGATGCAGGTAGACGCATGGAGGAATCACATGTGATTCAACGGCTCTTCACTCCTGGTCTCTCAGCCATATCGGCCGTTTTCTATACATGTTTCAATCATTTACGACGCGACAATTCACAATCATCTCAGCCTCACAACATAAGCCATGATAACATTTACTGACCTCAGATCATAGGGTTCTGGAGGCGGACCTCTGGAGTCCAATGTCACTTCATTCTTGGTCCGCTCCGTCGGTCAAAACTGGCATCGCGGTTCTGTCGTCGCCGTTGATGCCGGTGTTCACCTCTCATCGATATGCAACCTCATTGAGGCTGCGACACCCTCACCAACCCCCTCTCCCCCCTTCAAACTCACCTCAGGTCCCTTCTCCGGTCTTGAGCTTCCTCATTCATCCATCCTAGCCAATGCCGCTCATATTACTCAGTCGCTTGTCGATACGTATCTCATTACTCATCCTCATCTCGATCACATTGCTGGCTTCGTCATCAACACCGCCGGCTTACCAGGCACCCGACCCAAGAAGCTAGCCGGTCTGCCTAGCACCATCCAAGCCTTCAAGACACACATCTTTAACCATGTCATCTGGCCTAATCTCAGTGATGAGAATAATGGCGCCGGAATGGTGACTTTTATGAGATTGGTTGAGGGAGGAAGTCCTGCTCTTGGTGACGGTGAAGGCAGGGGGTATGTTGAGGTGGCCGACGGGCTTCAAGTCAAGATCTGGAGCGTCAGCCACGGCCACTGCATTGAGAAGCACAACCACAGGGGCTCAGCTTCGAGTGCCTCAACGCGATTCGGCAGTCATGATGCCTCCATGCCCGTACCTCCACGACGCGACCTCTACAGCCACCCAATACCCCCCCAGCGAACCTCGAGTCTACTCAGCCAGGCCACATTCGGCCCCGGATCTCCCCAACCCGAACAGGAGCGGATATGCGTCTACGACTCAAGCGCATATTTTATCCAGGACCAGAAAACCCACCGCGAAGTTCTCATCTTTGGCGACGTCGAACCTGACTCCCTGTCATTGAGTCCCCGAAACTTCCAGGTCTGGAACGAAGCAGCACCCAAGATCGACTCGGGCTCTCTGCGTGCCATATTTATCGAGTGCAGCTATGACGATTCTCAGTCCGATGACCGGCTATTCGGCCATCTCAAACCTTTCTACGTTATCCAGGAACTGCGTGCGCTAGCAACTCAAGTCGCCGAGGCTCGCAGTATCCGACTCCTCAACACAAAGAAGCGTAAGCGCGTAGGCAGTCTCACCGAGGAAGTCCCTCGCCGGAATCCTTCACTGGCCAATCTCTCGCCAGAGGACCCCGTCTCGCCAAAGACCATCAAGGCTTCATCGGTCGACCTCGTGCATCCTGGTCCTGAGACACCTCCGACGCCGCACCTAGCTACTCCAACAGCTGAGCTGACCCTCAGGGAACTCGAGTCGTTCACTTCTGCACCTATGAGACAACTCGAGGGGCTCAAGATTGTCATCATCCACGTCAAAGACCGGTTAAATGACGGGCCCAACGTGGGCGACCAAATCCTGGAGCAGCTCTTGGAGCACGAAAAGGAGGCGCAGCTGGGTTGCGAGTTTGTCATTTCCAAGCCCGGGCAGAGTTTTTTCTTTTGATTTGTTCATTCTACGGCGTTTCATCGTGTACAAGAATGTGTTGTTGCATGTGGTTCGGTATAGGCTCCTATGAGGTTTGGTTCGCGGTATAGGTTCGGTTTTTGGCTTCATGATTTGCATGACCTGATATTTTGTTCTGATATGTACGCTTTTGTTTCATGTCTGAGGCGGTTTTTGGTTCCTGAGATATCCTTTGAGTCCGTTCCAGGAGATGAACTGGAGGTTTGATACTGAATCGAGAGAGCTGCGTTGCACACTGAAATGGTTCCATGAGATGGGTTGTGAATCCGTCTAGCTCTATTCTATCAGTCATCAGCCATATATAAAAACTCTAGTCTATTGCGAATTTTGCTTCTTGAGCTTCTCAGCACCCTCTAACCCACCGACATCCTTCTCGAAATCGATCCTAGGAATCTCCATGACCTCGGTGGTCCTTCCATACGTGATACCTCCGAGGCGGCTTATCGGCCTCAGCACCTCAGGATCGACGAGGTTCTTCTCCTCGTTGATGGCATCCTCTCTAACCCAGAACCTAGTTCCCTCAAAGATGGCGATGGTACCAGACTTGTTGCCCGGACGGGCTCGGCTCTCATATTCCTTAAGAGTATCCAGCTTGGCCTCGATACTGACGACAGCCTCGCCGACACGAGCGCACTTGACCGTCTCGCAGTCGTACACGGGAGTGAGACCAGAAATATCCCACTCGGATACGCCGTAGGGGGCGTTTGCGCTGGCCGAGTTGGCAGCCTCGACAAAGTGCTCTGAAATAATGTTGATGACACACTCTCCCGACTCGGATACATTGCGCAGCGTATCCTTGGCGTTTCCCAGGCCGGAAGCGATACCCACGACGAACAGCGGGGGATCGTGGTTGACCATGTTGAAGTAGCTGAAGGGCGCAAGGTTGGTCGAAGATCCGTCTGCGGAGCGCGTGCTCACAAAAGCAATAGGTCGTGGAGTAATGGCAGAGATGAGAAACTTGTAGTTGAATCCAGGGTTGCGTCCCTCCTCATGAGGGTCTATCGCGACGTGCTTCTTCGCGACGTCGCCCTCATGAAGCTTGTTCGCGCCATCGCCAAACTTCCAATCCGGGTTGACAGTCTTTGTATAATGAAACTTTGACTCGACATTCCACTCTGGACGAGAAGCCTCCACGCCCTTGAAATCAGGATGAGGATTGCGCTTAACCTGGTCGGCCATTTCGAAATGTGGTGATGTGGTGAAGGTGGTGGTGAGGGGTATTTGGCGGGGTGAAAGAGTAAAGGGACGTCGACGGGCTACGGAGGAGAACATTGAAATGGGCGTTTAATCCTACCTAGCTGGGTACGGTATCAGAATTGGATTGTGGAGAAGAGAGGGTCGACGATTCGTGATTGATGGCGGCATCGATTCGTTGGTAATTCCTGATAAAGCAAGCGGCAGTTGGACACGGATGGGTATTGATCGGGTAGTTGTATCCGATGTCGCAGACACTTCCATCATGACTGGTCAAGATCAAGTAGATAAGAATATTCATAGTTGGGCTTTTATCTATTCACCAGGCTCCCGCAATTCTGCGCCATGTCATGGTCATGGCAATGTTGCTCGTTTTTATGAGAGATCTTAGGGCTCGGGGGAAGGCGTTATATGTACTTCGTAAGACTTGCACTGCATTTTTAACCCACGCTGAGCGTCTCTGGCCCAAGCTGACTCCCTCCCATGCCGCTCTTAACTATAACGGCTCCATAACAATCTCATAAAATTATCTAGTCAACAAAGAGCGTCCCATATTATTATATAACAATCGAAATCAAGAACTTGTTGATCAAAAAGCAGAGATCAAGTGCAATTTGTTGCACAACTGAGTTTGTTCAGGGTAGGTACCTAGGTAGGTATTTAGAGGAAGAAAAATGATAGACCCCACCTCCCTCTTAGCCGCAGAGGCACGCACGTGTCAGGGATCAAGGCTTAGCGCATGTGACGTCGCGAGGCGCTTGTTAGCGCAGGCGCGGCAAAAGACTCATTCGGTCGCGTCCTCGCAAAAAAGTTGCCCGCCTAGAACTACTACTAAGCCCTTCACCGGCCATGTCAGAGCAATTGTGGCTTCGTCTTACGCCGCATTGCTAACTCTCCCCCTCTCACTATTTCCATGCAAAGATGGGGCTCTCGGCGTCTTGGGTGTCAATTTCAAGCATCTATTAACCGTCGTCTATATCTTCTACCCCCACCTCCATCCTTATTCTTTTACAGACAGAAATCGACAACCCCGAGTCCCAAAGTCAAGTCTCGAGCCTTTCGCAAACCGCGGTTGCCTGAAATTAGGCCCCCAACGAGCTCGACAAATCCTCCATCTCCAATTCCAAAAGTTGGGCAATACCCTGCCTCTATTCCAATGGCGACTTCTGTCGAGATCGCGGCCGTCCCCACCTTGGATACTCCCGGCACATGCCTCTTCGTTCACAATGAGAGGCGAGCCTACGTCTTCGGTCGACCCTCCGAGGGTACCCAGCGCGCCTTCAACAGTCGAAGACTTGGTATGGGAAGCACAGAACATGTTTTCCTCAGCGGCAGTGTGTCTTGGGACCAGGTCGGAGGTCTCTTTGGCTATATCCTCACAGTTGGTGGGACACTGGAGGCAAGCAGGGAACAGACGGCCATTTTAAACGAGGAGAGGCAAAAAAAGGGAAAGAAGGCGGCTAAAGTAGGCGCTTTCGAGGCTATTGGTATACACGGTGGTGAGAACTTGTGTCACAGTTTGGCCGCCTGTCGACCTGTGATTCTACGACAGCCTGTTTCTGTGCTCACATACGAGCACAGGACTGATCGCAGGGCCAAGACTATCGAGGACCTCGAACCCGACTGGCAGGACGACGCAATCCGCGTATGGAACATCCCAGTTCAAAGAGAGCGCTCCAGCAGCCCGCAGAAGCGCCGCCGATCGAGTTCCATCGTTGGAGATTTGAAGCCATCCTCAACACAGTTTAAGGAGTGGGCAAAGCTCTCCGACCCCGAATATGCTGCTACTCTTGTTGAGAAGACCATGTTTAATGGTCATCTCAAAGGCAATGGCGTCTTGATTCCTACGCAGTTGAGCCAAGTTAAGCCCACAGATACCGTCTTTGTCCGCAAGGATGGTGATGTGAGATTATACAAGGGTCCAAGACCGGGCGATGGCACAGAACTCAGCAACCCAGACGAGACTGTCTGGATTTTCCCCGAACATGAAGGCCTTATCGATCGCACTGCGGACCTTATAAACGTCACACATCGACCGCTCCCACCCACGATATACAGCCAAACATCTATGTGCTATCTCGTCAAGTGTCACGACCGTCGTGGCAAGTTCAACCCAGCAAGGGCAAAGGAGCTTGGTGTTGCTACCACCGACTTTAAGCATCTGACCCAAGGCCAGAGTGTCACTGGAAAGGATGGCATGACTGTGACCCCTGACATGGTCTTGGGTGAGATGCAACTCGGAAACGGCTTCATCGTTGCCGACATAGAATCCCGCGACTTCCTCGACTCCTTCTTTGAGCGACCGGAGTGGTCCAACACTGAGCTGATGGCCAACGTTGTTACTCTCTACTGGATCTTGGGCCCTGGCCTGGCCAATGATGCCAGGATCCATCAGTTCATTCAAGAGCATCCTAACTTGAAGCACGTCTTTTGTGCGCAGGATACATGCCCCAACATGATTGCCCTGGCTGGACCTAGCGAGCTTCAAACCAAGCTTCGGCGAATCGACCCTGAGAGATTCACTCTTCTCAAATACGACAACACGGTCAAAGGGGACATACCTTCTGGACTTAAAGTTGAACACGGTCGTATTGGCAGCAAGATGTCGCTCATGCCTCGCCTTCGCTTCGATACTGGAACAGTTGCCCCTTTTCCTAACCTCGCCGAGGCAGCGCAGTCTGTCAGTGATGAGATTATGGATCTGGCACGCAAGGCACAGGAAGAGACTTCTGACCCCGAGTTCCTAAAACGAATCGAGGAGGATGAGAAGGACATTCCCAACCGTGATGCCGAGATCATCCCTCTCGGTACTGGCTCTTCGATCCCTGGAAAATACCGCAACGTCTCTGCAACCCTCATCCGCGTCCCTGGTATTGGAAACTATCTTCTCGACTGTGGTGAAGGTACCCTTGGCCAGATCCGCCGGTTGTTTGGAGATGAGGAGACTGGAAATATCCTGCGAGACATGAAGTGTATCGTCATCAGCCATCTCCACGCCGACCATCATCTAGGGGTTCCCAGCTTCGTCAAGGCCTGGTATGAGCACACTCTGGAAGACAGTAACGCAAAGCTGGCCATCTCGTGTATATCAAGGTATCGCGGTCTCCTCGAGGAGGTCTCCCAGGTCGAAGACATTGGCTTCCACCGTCTACACTTCCCCAGCTGTTCCCAGTCGGATAAGTTTAACACGGGACGCCGAGAAGTTAAAGACGACAGCTTCGGTCTTCGTTCCATCACCAGAGTCGCTGTTCCTCACTGCTGGCTATCATTTGCCACAGAGATTGAGCTCACATCTGGTCTTCGCATTGCCTACTCAGGCGACTGCCGTCCATCAGACGACTTTGCACGGGAATGCGAAGGAGCTCACCTACTCGTCCACGAGTGTACCTTTGACGACGACATGCTATCCCACGCTAAGAAGAAGAAGCATTCGACCATGGGAGAAGCACTCAGCGTCGCACACAAGATGAAGGCCCGACGGACATTGCTCACGCACTTTTCGCAACGCTACGTCAAGTCTGACTCTCTCAAGAGGGAAGACGCGGGTGAAGCTGGTGAGGTGCTTATGGCATTTGACCACATGCGTGTGAAGCTTGGAGATTTCAAAAAGGCGGCGGCGTTTCAGCCGGCGATTGCTCAGATGCTGGCTGACGCTGGTGATAAATGAGTTACAAAAGGGGAATTGGACTTGTACAATAGCATGGATGGGCATGGATGGGCATGGTAGCGGATAGATTACGAGTAACGTTCTTCTTACGTTGTTATGCCATTTGGAATGACCACTCTTGTCTTTCACTGTTCATTCTATACGTGATATGACCGTCGTTGAACAAATCGTATCCTGTCAAGACGTCTCATATTGCGTGAAAGGAAGCGCTTGTTCGGTTTGCCTGACGAGGGATTCCTGATATGAGATGCTTGTTGAGTAATCATCCAAGGAAAGGTTATGCGTGGCATTCTATATTCTACTGTGACTCTATTGACGTACAAATGGGTCAAAGAACAAACAAAAATACTTCGTGGATTAGAGAGCTTGATAGTATGGAAGAGAATCACTGGATACCCAAACCCCCCTAACCTACACTACGAGGTGTTCGACACCGACAACCATGATGAAAACATGATGGAAGGTGATTCTGATTTACTGTTTATTCTATGTGTGATATGATCGTCGTTAAACTAGCTATCTCCTGTTAAGATGGCTCGCCTTGCGTGAAGGGAAACACGTATTCTATTTACTTGCCTAGCAGTTCTTCACAAGACATGCTTTCCCAGTAATCATTCTGATTGCAGTCCTATGGGGGACTCATCACCCTACTAAAGCCCTCTTTATGGAAAAATGGGCTAAAAAGCAAGCAGAACACCCGATGGATCAGAGCTTGATAGTATCAGCGAGAACCATAGCCAGCTAGACACCCAACACCCTCCAACCTACACCATGAGCTGTTCGACCTAGACCAGGCCGATAACCATCATGAAATCATGATCATAGATGATTGCGATACTGAGGAAAGAAGTGAAAAGAGAGCACGAGTCGAGGGAAAGAAAAAGAGAGTCGGTTCGAGAATCCCCGGTCGATACATGGTAAGTGAACTTGTGACGGCAATGACCATTAATCTCGGTATACTGGAGATGAGTCTTTCCTTGGCTTGGCCGAAGCGTCAAACTTGCAAGGGTTTCCAGGGCAGTTGACTCAGATTGTCCTGTCAGTGAGTCAATCGGAGATAAATGTTTGTCATGGGACAGCAGAGTAATCAACCAAGGCGAATGCTGGCGCCTCAGACATCTGTGTCGAGCTATTCACTGAGGAAGGTGCGAAACAGTCACAAAGAGGGACATCTCCCAGTGAGCGGGGTCGCACACAAACCTGGCTTCCTCACCATCACCGTCATCATCCATCTCTCCTTTGCATCCATCAAATCGCCATCCCGCGGCACGCAGATGCCATCTCTTGCAACGACAGACGACCTGTCAGTCCTGCCAGCACATTCGAGAGTGTCGACCACCCCCCCGCCAACGGACCCTGACATCTGCAGCCTGTCCCTGCTTCTCGCCCATCGAACCACGACCCTGCATCGCGCAGTGTTGCTGCACGAGCAACTGACGTGTCACCGAAGGCGCCTTAGCTACTGTTGGTTTACCCCCCTCCTTCCCCTACCCTCATTTACCCCAAGTGCATCCAGACTAACATCAAACAGGTCGGCCGCGTGGCCTAATGGCTAAGGCGCTAGATTTCGGCCCTCAGACACCGAATCCTCTAGAGATTCCAGGTTCGAATCCTGGCGTGGTCGAATACGAGTCTGAATATATTTTTTGCTAGTCTGTAGCATTTTTCCTGATTTTTTGAGAGGTTTGGCGATGTTGGTAGTGGTGTTGATGCGGTTTTGATATCAAACCCGCGCTCCTTCCTCATCTTTTTGCCCAGCCCTACGGTCAACGGTCCGGGGTGCATGGGTCTATACCCTTTTTGGCCAGAAACGCCTCGGGCTCCTTCCCTCGTAGACCGGATCGTGATGAAGAATTCATCATAATTCAACGGCTCTCTCGACGACATGCGTGATGCATCACCCTGTTCTTTGTCGGGAGGTGTCCCGACGATGCGTCGACAAAACCCCACGATCTTTTTTGACCGGGCCGGCGCTGCACCCCGACGCTAGTGAATCACCTGGCCCCGGCCAACTACACGCAACTCCCGGCGCCGAAAGCGGGACGCGCTTATCGTCGCTATTTTTCCCAGTGTCCCACGGCCCGTGGTCATTCGGGCTTCCAGTCCTCCACCAACCCTCCTCTCTCGTGGGCTCTTTGTAAAAACCCCCCTCTTTCCTGCGCCCTCTCGCTAATGTCTCTCCTTTGACCTCTCGACGCCCTCCCGCTCTGGTGATTTCCCCCGTTTCGAATCCGTCCCTGCGAACCTCGTTCCTCCACCACACAAGCTTCGATACTAGATATCATGTCGGCCTCGCTACCTGGCGCGCGGGAGCTCCCCGCCTCGCAGCATGACTTGGCAACGTATATGGGACGGGTGCGCCATGCAATTGGCATCACAGACCCCTCGTAAGTGCAACATTCGACTACCCAGGCGCATTGGCGCTGGCTGACCTCGGCGGCGCATTGCTAGGACATTGTTCGCGGGCACAACAGGTCTCGAGGCGGCTAAGAAGTTGGTGACTGACTACAAGACGGGCAAGGTTGAGCACATGTCGCCGGCGCTCTGGCATGCAAAGAAGGTGGTAGATTCTACTTTGCATCCTGGTATGTGGTTCCTATTCAAGACTCAAAGCAATGGACATATCTAACTCTTGGGTGTTGCAGATACCGGCGAGCCTGTCCTGCTCCCTTTCCGAATGTCCTGCTATGTCTTGACCAACCTGGTCGTCACGGCGGGTATGCTCCAGCCCGGTCTGGGAACGATGGGCATCGTTGGGTGGCAGGTCTTCAACCAGTCCCTCAACGTCGCCTTCAACACGGCCAATGCCAACAAGTCGTCGCCCATGTCCACCGAGGTCATGATCAAGTCCTACCTCTCTGCCGTCGGCGCCTCGTGCTCCGTCGCCCTGGGTCTGAACGCCCTCGTCCCGCGCCTCAACGTCTCCCCCTCGACTCGCAACATCCTCGGTCGCTTGATCCCCTTTGCCGCCGTCGCTTCGGCCGCTGGCCTCAACACCTACCTCATGCGCCGTGACGAGATTGTCAAGGGTATCGACGTCCGACCTGTTCTCTCCGAGGAGGACAAGGCCAAGCTCAAGGCTGAGGGCAAGTCGGAGCGGGACGTCCCCTCTCTCGGCAAGTCTCATACCGCAGCCAAGATTGCCGTCTACGAGACTGCCGCCAGCCGAGTCTTCACTGGTAGCCCCATCATGGTCATTCCCCCCATGGTGCTCTACCACATTGAGAACAAGCAGGCTTGGTACAAGAACCTCATGGAGAAGGAGTGGGTGCGCGCTCGACCTCAGCTGGCCAAGGGAATTCCCCTCGGTCTTAACCTGGGTCTCATTGCTCTCACTTCCTTTGCCGTCCTGCCTTTTGCCCTCGCCGTCTTCCCCCAGCAACAGGAGATTAGCGCCGAGATGCTCGAGCCCGAGTTCCACGGCAAGGGAGGACTGAACGGCAAAGTCATTTTCAACCGTGGTCTGTAAAAAGAGTCCACATCGTGTGCTTTTTAGCATAACTCCAGGCTTGATACATCATCGGATGAGCCTTGTCTCAGGACAACTTTGAAACAGAGGGAGTCCTAGACCGAGGAGACTGATTTGCCCCATAGCTTTCGGGAGGGGTTTAGTTCAAGACTGGGTTTGAGAATACCCTGGACTTGAGCTTGAAAGGAATTAGGGGTAGGCGTACTCCTTAACCTGCCTCCGAGGATTGGAGAAAACGGGTTACACCCATACAGACGGCGTTTTTGGAACATGCTAGGGATCTTTATGGTTGTCGTTGTAAACCAGGGCTGAAAAGATGTGCCGGGGCGGAAGACAAAAAGACTACATAGACCTTTGAGTTGCTAAAATCGGTCAATAGAGCTAGAGTTGCTTTACATCTGCAGGCTACGCTTGATTTTAATAAACTGTATCCTTTCTAGAGTATGGTTTAGATATCCAGCCATCATGGCTACGGTAGTTTGATTGTGTGTGAGGATGAAACGAGGCATGGACAAACACGGCGGAGTCAACACAACTACCTACACAACACCTCACTTGGTGATCGAAAAATAGGCAACACTCCTCCAGCATATAAAACTAGGCTTATGTATAGAATTTAAAGTAGAAATTCATTATTTTATGTTTATATTTGTTTATTTTACTCTAAATTATGTCCATGGCCTGATATACTTCCCGTTGCCTTGGTATGTACCTACAATGTGCCATTTTTTTCTTGGTCTGGGTGCTCACCTCAAACTTGGCACTGAACGGGGCTGGCTGGACCCCAAGATCCATTGATTCTCAGCATGGCGAGACATAACTCATTGTCTTTCCCTGAAATCCAGGAGGCCTTCCACAAGCCCGACTTGGCCTAGGTTTGGTGGGCAAAGCCATCGCCACCGAGATCGACACGACTAACTCTGGCGGGATGGCAACCCGTCAAAGTCGCGATGGGTGACGGCAGTGGAGACACTGGCTAACACGCCCAAGGGAAGAAATACTGGTACTGTGCAACAAGACAAGGCTAAACAGGTGACCCTGTGTCGTTGTCGAGTGCCGACATCCAAGCACGTCACTCGTTGGGCTGACAGACGAGACTTATCATGAACGGGCGCGGGGTAGTCGAAAGATTCCGGGAAAAGGCGGTCTTGAGTCGTCGGTAGAAGGACGGCAAATGGAAACCACCTGGTGTTTCCCGAATACTCTTCTATCTTGCTCTGGAAGCGGGGGTCACTGTATTGACGAAGCATCAACATATCGACTCGGCATGATCAGGGGACCATGAACCGAAGCGCCACAGAGAAGTGCATCAGAGAGCGACAGAACGCGCAGCGCGTGGCAGTGGATCCAAGGCCGCCATGAAGTGGGAGGCTGACCACTTGGCCAGTTAGATGTAACGCGAAGCAACTCTGATGATATCGAAGGCTACGGGAGGAGGACCGACTTGTCCACCGGTTTCCAGCCAGCCAGCCAGCGACTGCCAGCTGAGCCAACGGAGTCTTGTCCGTGGATGGATGACCCATCACCTGGCTAGCAGCGGGCAGGGCAGCGGGGTGTGGTGGGAATGCTGGAGACAGTGCTTAATACAAGTCCACACCATGACGATGCTATCTATCATGACAACATGTTTGTTGGTAGCACGAGAAAGACGAACGGCTGGCAGCATGAGGATGCGAAATGGTGCTCAAAGAGAGATGAGATGGACCTCAACGGTCAAGGCTCATCGAGGTCCGTGAAGGACAACGGAAGCTGGGGTTAACCAAGTCCAGTCCAACAACAGGGGTTCTTGTCAACCTCCGCTTTGGCCGGGGGACAAGGTGGATGGATCCATCGAGGCGGGCGTAGGCCGCGGGTGTGAGCGGGTGCATGCGTGTGCTTGCGCGTGGGAGGAAGCATCTGTATCAGTTGCGTTGGCGAACACTGAGAGCGTTTCAACGCTTCCGAGGCATTGGAAATCGAGAATCTCCCCATTGAGCGCTTTGCTGTCGTCGTCTACTCGGGTCTACTGCTCGGGAGTAGCGGTGCTGCCACAGCACATCTGGATGGTCATGGCTGCGACGAATGATGTCGGAGGCCGTGAGCTGACAGAGCCTGTCATCAGCCCAAGACATTGGGGGCACAAGGGACGGGCCAACGAGTAATGAGACGCCTGTGTGGTCCCTGTAATGTGGTGCAGAGGCTCTGGAACTGGAACGGCCGCGGGCCCGGAAGGATGCGAGACGGGGCTGGCGGCATCACATCTTGGGGTCCCTGTTTCTCTGGGGTCTCGATTGCTAGGTTAACTTTGGGCTTGATAGTCGATGGTACAAGTGACGAGCAGAGATTGACCAGAAGAGTATAATCCAGGGCAGCCAGTGGCGAGCACAATGCCTTTGTGAACACGTCTGTTGTGTCTTTCTAGCCACGAAGTCATCCAAGGCGAGAAAGCGAGGGGCACAGAACGAACTCGGCCTGAAGCACGGGTTGAGCGAGGGTCGAGGGTTGGCTGCGGCCCACCCAGCCAGCAGCGTCACTCTGCGCGAACAGCGTGCGTGCCAGATTTGGCGCTGGCTGGCTAGACCCTTCCTGGCCATGAAGGTTGAAACTCTCTTTGGGCTGAAGAGAGCCAGCGTATCTTGAATTGCGTTCCTGGCAGTAAGGGATAGCATCTTTTTGTTGCGAGAGAGGCGTTTCAAGGCGGCCAAGGAACGGGGTCGACGAGGTCGATGAAGCCGACGGAACCGCAATCGATCGCTCCACATTGGTGTCAATGTCGAGTGCTGATTTCGTGCACCTGCGAGGTCGTGACCTTGTTGCAACCCGGAAATCAATGGACGTTTTTGTTCAACATGTTTCGCGGTGACGCCCTTTCTGGCTTTCCCGCTCTTCACCCGGTGGTTCTGCGAACAGCAGAGAAATTTGTCTTAATCTCTTAATAGGGTCCACGACCTGGCTCAGATTCAGTTGACGAGGAGATGAAGGAGGAGGAAAAATTGTCCATCAAACCGCAAGAGTTTAAGCGATGATGGGGACTTGGAGCGTGAGTTGGTCCAGGCACATTGTCTTTTTCGGGGCAGGCAGGGTGCCAGGCCGATCAGAGCGAAGGGTACCTGCACCACCAGAAACGACATGTACCTTTTGGGGCGGTGCTGAGAGTTTTGGCGGGGAAAGATAAAAATATACTTGGAGGCAATAGCTGACCTTGTAGATACGGCACTGCCAGCGCCGATACCTAGGCTTGCTCCTTCCAGGTTGGGCGGGCACTTTCATCTGTTCTTTTGTCGTCTGGCAAGAGCCCTCTTAGCCGGGCGGCGCACAAAACCAGAAAGAGAGATTTAACAAACGCATTTACGTGAATCAGAGGCATTTCTAACAAAAAGCTTTGCTCAATGATTCACGATGCTAAATTCTTCGGGCAACGACCAACACGTCACACGCTGGTCTGCGTCCACTGTCAGTGCCCACTGCCCACTGCCCAGGCACCCTCCAAGGCACGGGTGCTGCCCCACAGGGACCACGCCGCTGCGACGGACTCTGGGCCAAGAAACTCAAGGCGCCCTTTTGCCCTGCTCGGCCTTCCCAAAGGCGCCCTCCCAGCAGGACCCAAGGATTGTTTCGATGGAGACAACGGGCTGCAAAGCCCTGCAAAACAAGCCCTGCTCGATGCCCTGCAGCGCGCCGACTCCAATGCCGGATCACAGTGCCACATCCAGGTACCTCTGTCTAGCTGGAATTCCGCCTCTCTCTCGACCCTAAAATCGTAACCCGAAGGAAAACCTAGCAAGGGACAAAGCACACCTCCTACCCAACCAATCCACTTCCCGATGGACTTGTTAAACAATGACGAGAAAGATACACACAGCCACGTAGAGGCCGCCGCTTGTGAATATGTACCCGGAAAATGAACCATTATCACCAACGTCACCCAGACGGACCCTCCATCACCTTCCCGACCTCCTCCTGTACCCAGTAACTTTAACCAACATTCTGGCTAGAGAGACGGCAGCGAAGCCCGTGACGCCCTCAACAGGCACGATGTGAAATCACTCCACTCTGTCGTTTTCTTTTCTCTTCGGACTTCTCAATCTGACCCGGGCAGTTCAAAGTGGCACAACAAAAATTTCCCGATTAGGTGATTTAATGGTGCCTGGGCTCATCCGAAATAGCCTCCACTGAACAGGGCTCGCACAGTGGATGCTTTACAGCGCCCTTCCAGGCCACCCCCTCACTGGAACCGCCGAATGCCACCCGCTAAGCCCACTGTACTGTATCGTACCGCTAGGGCTTCAGGGCTGGGCTGGAGCCATAGACCACCTACTGAGACGGTTGCCCTTTTCCCCATCACCACCTCACCCGTCTGGGCTCCCACGAACCAAGTCGGGAACGCCCCCATTCAGTTCCCGTTCCATCTCGCCTCTCGCTCTCGGCTTCTTCTCCTCCTCTTCCTTCACCCACGATACAACGCAACGAAACGAGAGAGAGCCTGCGCACACGACTCGATTTGACTCGACCTGATCGGTCTTTCGTACCGTTCGATACGGCATCGCCCATTCGGCCTTCCCTTTTGTTCTCTCCTACTTCACTTCTGCGTCTTGGCCCTGGACGGCTCTGAATCATGTCTACTCCGGCCATTTACCATCCTCACTATGCACACACGCATCACCAAGGATACCAGGCAAACCCCAGCGGCAGTTATCGTTCTGTTGCTACGAGCCAGACTATTCTCCCTCCTCCGGTTTCGTCGGTCGCCTCGCCCTCTCATAACACTGCGGCCATACTCCCGCCGCCCTATCAGCACTCGCCTCTCGCGTACTCGTCATCCGGATCGAATACTCTGAGCCTCGCTCACTCCTCGGTTTCTCGTGCTGTTCCCGCGGCTCACGAGCCTTCTCCTCGTCACGACGCGAACTATTCTACCGCAACCATGCCTGAGGCCGCTCCTGCCGCTCGCGCGGAGCAGCCCTCCAGGAAGCGTCGCCGCTCTCGTGAGCCCGATTGGAACAACTTTTACAAAAATGGCCTCCCCAAGGAGATCATTGTAATTGACGACACTCCCGAACCCGAGGCCAACACGGGTCGAAAAATCACGAATGGCACTGCTACTGGGCCTACCGACAACACTTCGGCCCGTCAGGTGGCCAAGAAGAGGAGACGTGACGATGAGCCTGGCACCATCCAGGGCGCGGGTTACCACATTAAGTATCTGGGATCACAAAACAACACTCCGCTGCAGACATCGACACCCACTGGCTCGTCCATCTCCAGCAGTGACCGCACCAATTCTGCACTCAACACCACTGCACCTACTTCGCTTTCCTCCAACGGCCAGTACGACGATGTCCAGGTTCCACTCAAGCGGAAGCGGACCCGACAGCAGGTAGCCAACGAAGCCAAGCGTCGCGATATCGACGGCCTGGGTGATCCTTTTTTCACCTACAAGCCTCCTCCTTACCCACCCAAGAAGGCTGGTGAGGTCAATGTTCAGGTTATCCATGACGTGAGTTGATTCTCCACATCGCTCTCTGCAGACCGAGTCCACTGACAAATCCTCTCAGCGACAATACAACAAGAACGTCAAGGTCGACGATGATGATGGCCACTACATTGTTGTGCCGGATGCTGAACTGACAGACAAGTGTAAGTTGCCTGCTGCTCCGAGTTCATCCCCAAACTGACATCACTAGACAAAATCGTCCGCCTTCTTGGTCAGGGCACTTTTGGCAAGGTTGTCGAGGCTCGCGACCGAAGACGCAACAAGGCTGTTGCCGTCAAGATTATCCGATCAGTTCAGAAGTACCGGGATGCATCAAGGATTGAACTCCGTGTCCTGGCCACTCTCAAGGCCAACGACGAAGAGAACCGGAATCGATGCATCCATCTTCGGGATTGTTTCGACTACCGCGGCCACATCTGCATCGTCATGGACTTGCTCGATCAGAGCGTGTTTGATTTCCTCAAGGGCAATGCTTTCGTTCCTTTCCCTAACAGCCAAATTCAAAGCTTTGCCCGGCAACTCTTTACGAGTGTTGCTTGTGAGTAGAACAAACCTCGCAGCTCAACTGCCACTGACGGTTTATAGTCCTACACGATCTCAACCTGATTCACACCGATCTCAAGCCCGAGAACATCTTGCTCTGCAACCATTCATACCAGACCTTTACCTACAACCGCAAGATTCCCTCGTCTTCCACGACCATCAACAGACAGGCTACCCAACGCCGTGTTCTTCTTGACACGGAGATTCGGTTGATCGACTTTGGCTCCGCGACCTTCCAGGATGAATATCATTCGTCAGTTGTCTCGACTCGCCACTACAGAGCCCCAGAGATCATTCTGGGTCTCGGATGGTCGTATCCCTGTGATATCTGGAGTATTGGATGCATTCTCGTCGAGTTCTTCACCGGCGATGCTCTGTTCCAGACCCACGACAATCTCGAGCACCTGGCTATGATGGAGGCAGTGGTGGGACACCGTATCGACAGCCACCTGGTCCAGGCCGTCAACAAGATGTCCACGCGGAGTGGAGGAAATGCCGCTTCCAAGTAGGTCTCTCAAGATCAGTCCACTCGTCCACTCACTTACACTATATAGGTACTTCAAGCGGCTCAAGCTTGATTACCCCACCCCCGACACCACCCGCGGCTCCCGGCGCTTCGTTAAGGCCATGAAGCACCTTACGGTAGGTCAAGATCAGTTGCTGGTTTGGCTATGGTTGCTGACGAAGAATAGGACATCATCCCTAGCAACAACGCATTCCTCAAGAACTTCGTCGATCTGCTCAAGAAGATATTCGTCTACGACCCTGCCCAACGTATCACTGCCAAGCAGGCACTGAACCACCCCTGGCTCAAGGAGATGGCCCAGCCTGACGACGGCACTGAGGCGGCTAAGATCCGCCTGGAGCGGATACGAATGGAGCAGCAGGGTAGACAATACGTCTGAAACTAGCATCGCAAGCCTGATATACTTTCTAACGACACACGAGCATGATCACGGAGTTCTGGTTTTCCCGAGGGAGTTTGAAGGGAGTGCCTCTTGATATGGAAGAGGCTCGTTTGATGCTCATTCGACCTACCATTGTATTCTAGTGCCACCGTCGAATTTTCTCGCTGCCATTTTCACTTATTCTGGGATTTTCTATGGCAGCTGGCCTTTATAACGCAACGCTACGACGGAAAGGAATGGTGCACTTTGTTGGATGGCGGCGTCGAGGTGGTTGTTTCGGCTCTGACAGCATATGGACAACACTTGTCCACCTCTTTTTTCCCTTTGTCAGGTCTAATAAAATCGGACAAATACTCATCGAGAATTGCATTGACGCAACTGGCGACTAACGGATAGGGACACTCGATACTCGTGTATCCGAGTCGTCTCAGACACTTGAGATTGTCACCACACGATCTAGATCTGGGCTTGTTTGGTTGTCATTTCACGTGCTAGGTAGGCATCCGATGGGAATATGCGAATGTCACCTGCTAACAGAACTCAAGGTCTGCCTTCACACTCCATAATAGGTACCTACTTGTTCACACAAAGAACAATGATGGGTGGGAGTGACTTCCGAACGCAACCTTTCCTGCGCAACATGACAGTTGTCCCATGGTCTTGTTCACCAAAGAATGTTGGAAGATGGTACTGGTTCACTACCCATATTCGCAAGTTCATTCGAGGTCCATTGCTATATATGGCGCCCTTGATCGGATTTGATGCGAGGGAGAAGAAAGTTGTCTGCAAACCATTCAGTGGCATTTGACCAAAGGATCATGCTCTTGGTATTCTCATAGAATAGCGAGCTTTGACTTCTTTCAGTCCACCTTTAGCGATTTCCCTGTCTGATCATGGCAAGACATCGTCACAACCCAGATGTCCACCAACTCACGGGGCTGCTATGCATGCCTTGTGACATTGATTGTTCAAAGCCTTCCAAAGAATGGCTCGAGGACCAGGCGAGAGGCATAGGGCAACTCGATAAGTCCCTACGTCGATCGAACAAACTCCTCTCTCGAATCTCGTCCCGGTTTGATCAGTTCCGTGTCCGACCTAAACAAGCCCGGCTCTGTAAGGCTCATCACGGTCTCAATCCCAAACTGATCCGTCGTCATATGCTTCATATCATCGCCGAGTGTACTGAGCGTATCGACCGTTTGCGAGACTGGCAAGGACGCATTAACTATCCTAGCAGCGTCAGGGCATGGCTCAAACGCATGGATGACCTCAATAAGCATTGGATGGGAGGCCAAACTTTCCGTGCCGTCTTTAAATACGAACAGGCTGCTTCTTCGAAATCAGTCAAAGACGGCTGCGAAGCCTGTATCATGTCAGCCATTGGTGGTCGGGATAAAGATCTTCTTGACCTACGAGCGAGTCTTCTTTCTCGCACTGGAACCTACGGTCGAAGGTCACGCAAGGAACCCCGACTGTTGCGTTTGCTCGAATCATGGATTGATCATTTCGGTGGGGACAAAGCCGCCGCTATTCGAAGCCAGAGCGAGATGCTTGCTGATACCCTCCGAGTTGTGAGGGTTCAAGTCAGGAACGCAAAGGAGGCCGAGAACAAGGCAAAGGAGGCCAAGAACAATGCAACGCCGTCTACGCTGAGTCGCCCCCCGGTATCGAGAGCTGAAAGCGTGACAAAGAAAGTAGAGCGGGAAGTCATTGCCAACAATCGGGCACGGCAGGGACAAGGTGATCGAGGATGGGCCCGGAACGCAAATGGTCAGGTGGATTACGCATATTTTCGAAACCGGCCCTCGAGTTGGGGTTCCGCAGACGAAGAATCCAACGGGGGACATTCAGAGTCTGCCTCATTTCAAGAGGTGCCATCCTCTGATCCGGACGAGCTGGATACTCATGGCGAGCGTGCGGGTCAAGAGGTATCGAATTGGATGAATAGTCGCATGGAGGGCCAAGGTCTTTCAGCTAAGGAGCGCCGGCGACTATTCGAGAACGACACCCATCCTGCCTTCAGCGACTACTGCCCGGCCAATTCTGTGGCGTCTGTATTGGGAATTGGACGACGGCCACGGTTTGTGCATTCTGAATCAGAAAGTGGTCGACAGCCACAGCCACGGCCAACCCTCAATCGCCCGGCGACCGCCGCTGGTGCTCCCGCTTCTACAGCAGGCGGGAGCGTCTGGGAGGGCGTTTCGGTGGCCTCCTTTTCACAAGTTGGGTCCCATTCAGGGAGCACCGTGGCCCGTCCGAGTACCATGTCTACTGTCTCCTCTCGTGCCCCAGACTTGAGCGCTCCCCGCAATGCCCGGGGCACACACAAAGTATCGACCATGGTGTCACTGCCCCCTGACGACCAGCCATATCTGGACTTTTGCAAATCCATGGGAATGGCTGTGAACTCTCAGTTGCTGAAGCCAACGCGGGGCCAGCCAAGTGATGAAGAAGGGGGTGATAGCCCGCCGCCACCATCAAGCATCTACTCTCAGGACTGAACAGGGGATATCACCTAATGGTCTATTCGAGTTGGCTGGAGGCAGAAGACTTTGAGGGAAGGACAAAGGCGGCCTACATCTGGGATTATTAGTAAACTGGAGAAGGGAACTATACTATCGTCATAGAGCCCGGAGTTGAGATTATGGTTGAGATGGAGACCTGGAGGTCGATAGGAGGAAATACCCAGGGCACCTATAGGAGTTTTGATACGAGATACGATAATACGAACAACTTTTCCTTTGTTAATTTCTGCTTTGTTCTCACAATGATGTCGTGATGTTTTGCATGCCGCCTATGTCCAATAGGTAGAGCAACCGGTAAGTTACTCGCATGAAGCCTCGACATGGACATCCCAACTTGTTCACAGCTTGCTTGACGTGAATGCCTGTGAACAAGCACTGGGCTGTTGGTTGCAAGCACCTTTTTGGTTTAGCTAATAAACTGCAAGCACTGTCTGCCAGTGCCCGACAACTGGCAGACCCTCGACCTGCCTTGAGCACCGTGATGTCTTCCTTTGTTGAGACTGAACCCTAAGCCCTAAACGAGGAGGCATCAACAAATTTTTTTCACATTTTCCCCTCGTGTTGTTATTCACTGCCACTTGCTCCTTCCTCTCTTCTCGCAAGCACGTGCAACCTCCTTCCTCCGCATGCGAGGTTGACACTTCTCACCCTCCCTTTATCAAGCCAACATCTCTTCGAGTGCACAAATATTTTGCCTCCCGCATAATACTTTGTTCGTTGTTTCCTTCATAACTCATTGTTGGACTTTGCTGACGCGTCTTTGTTTAGAGTCTATCCCCCGGCTGCGCGCATCGTTTGCTTCTTGCTACGTCGATCCGCTGCAGGCTTCCGTCGCAAGCACAACTCTGCGCCCCCATCCCTGAGCACAGTCAGCTTGTTGATAGCTAGTCATGTATCGTCCTTCAGACAGTCAAAAGGGCGGAACGCCCGATGCCACGTCAACCTCGAGTGTTTCGCGGACTCTGCAGCAGTTCCGAGCACAGAGCGGAGGCGTTCCTATCCGCACAGAGACTCCCCCGCGCCTGTGGCAGACGGCGGTCCTCAGGGCCGGAAGAGAGGGTGCGCCAACAGCTTCTCGCGACACGGTTTAGATGACCGGTCGCCCAGAAACCTTGCGTCCTGCAGCCATACCCACACCCCCAACACAGACCAGGCACCTCAACAAGAATCACAAGATGTATGAAGCTCGCTCTCAGCCATCGGAGCACGAGTTTGAGCAGTCAAGCTCAGAGACCACCAACTCGCCTCAGGAGGCAAGCCCAGACCTCTCCGAAAGCTCGCCACCAGGAGGTGTGCCGTTGCCTGCACCTCTGCACATTATCCACGCTGTTATGGAACCGCAGGAAATGGAGAAGCGAGATGTTGGCGGTACTCTCACTATGGTTGTGAGCGAAGGACAGGACCAAGCTGCTGGGATTCCCTCCTCGGCCGCGCAAGACAATGAACGATCAGTTGAACTTCCGAAATTTGAAGGGCAACTTAGCCCAGGGCCTTTTAAGCTGCCCGCCGTTATCGCTGCCGTGGACAAATGGCAACTGAACGACTGGAAGCCGCCTATCGTCACCGAATTGAAGCTATCTCGGGATCCGGCTATGGATTCGTGCGATATTGACACGGATACTGGCGAGCTCATCAAGCCCGTCAAACACATCAGAATCAAGACGGAGGACAGAACTATCACCCACAATATGGGAGATCCTGAGTGGCGCCGGTGGAATATGACATCGGAGATGTACATCTCCAGGGAGCTAGCTCGCCGTGAGAAGCTCAAGGAAGAGGTCCTTGGCCAACTGAAGCAAGAAGAAGTATCACAGTTGCCGGAGGATGAGCCCTGGCCCGACGCCCGATGCACCTTACGCCCCGCGGTCCCCGAGGACTGCGCACAGATTGCTCAGATTGTCAACCTGGAGATTCAGGAAGAAGGCCACTCGCAGATCCTTCTTCCCCAGCCTGTCACGGCTTCGGACATCCGGGCTGTCTATGACACTTGTTTGCGCGGCCTGCGGCCCTTCATCGTGGCGGTTCCCTCTCAGAGCGAGTTCCTGGACCGATCTAAATGGCCAAAGGGGGCAGAGCAGGAGTACCAAGAATTCTTGAAGTTCAAGAAGGCTCAAGAGCCATCCAAGCCCGGAGTCGTTCTTGGGTTCGCCTTTGTCGCCGATACTCGACAAGGTTTCCTCGGTCACATGTGTCCTGCATCCAGACTCACCGGGCAGATCAAACTGGCAGTCCACCCTGAGCATCGAAGAAAGTTGATCGGAACAGCTCTCCTCGACCGGATCCTGGCTTCTGTGACTATAGGCCACCGCAGCCTGGTCGACTTCAAGTGGGAGTGTTCAGACCCCAACTCCATGTACGAGTACCCTGCCGACAGAAACCGCCGACAGTATGCAAGAGTCTACGTTGAGACATTCTTCACCGGAGAAGATGACCCGAGCCTTGTTTGGATGACGGACATGCTGGAGAAGTTTGACTTCAAGCGAGTTGGTCTTTTCAAGGAGACTGCCAAGAGAGGAACTCGTGGTGGCGAGTGGCTGGATCTGGTTGTGTGGGAGTTGGAAGTTCGTTCCACCGAGGAGCTTGCTAATTACTGAGGAGCGATTTCCAGCACAGGCATCGAAGATATTCGGACTGCAAGGAAGGGATTGTGAAGAATGTGTTTTGGGAGGTTCAATGTGGAGGAACATGTGGGCTTGTGATCCATTACTTGATTTGTACAGCGAGTTGGGGCGATGGCTGTATGTGCTAGCATTGGAGGGATATGTTGAAGCGGAGTAGACTGTATGAATTATGCTGTACAACGGAAATCATCTGTTTTGGAGTCTTGCAAAGTTGGAGTGGCATTGGGCATCTTGATGGAGGAGGTTGTTCAAGCGAGCACCAATCACGTGCAGCCGTGAGAGCCGCAGGCACCAGAATTCAACGACGTCCAGTAACCCAACGGTCAAGAAAAGTCGCATCAAGTTTATGATCACCTGAAATTCTCAAAATCGGCTGACCGAGTGACCCTTCAAGTTCTTTTTTTCAAGTTCAGACCCCACAAACTTCGAACCATGTTGTCTATCCTGCGAAAAGCTCGCCTCAAGGATAAGGAGATGCGGATCCTGATGCTGTGAGGGCTCACCGAGCGAAAAGGAATGAGGACCGCAAGATTGACACCACACAGGGGACTGGACAATGCGGGAAAAACTACAATTGTTAAGAAGGTTATGGGAGAGGATGTCAATACGGTGAGCCCGACGTTGGGCTTCATTATCAAGACGATCGATTATGAGGGGTAAGACAGTCTCTCAACGTGATCATGGATAGTGCTGACGATTGCGTCCTAGGTATAAGCTGAACATCTGTGTGTATTTATGCACTCTGAAATTCCCGAACAACCATAGCTGACTCTTTTAGGGGATGTGGGTGGTCAGAAGACGCTCCGGTCATACTGGAGGAATTACTTTGAGAAGACAGATGCCCTGATATGGGTTGTCGACGCAACGGATCGGTTGCGTATCGAAGACTGCCGAGACGAGCTGCAGGGACTTCTCTTGGAAGAAGTATGTCCATAGCAACGGCCGGAAGCGTTAGAAGCCAAGAGTTTACTGACGAGTTGCACAGCGTCTTGCAGGAGCAAGCCTCCTCGTGTTTGCAAACAAGACAGACGTTGAGGGGTGCATGACGGAACAAGAGATCCTCTCGGTAAGCTCGGAAGCAAAGAGAATAAACAAAAACATCAGCTCACAACGGTTTAGGCACTTCAATTGGAGTCGATAAGGACTCATCGTTGGCACATCCTACCATGCAGCGCCATGACTGGTAGCAACCTAAAGGAGGGATTATCATGGGTTGTGGAGGACGCCAAGAAGCGCCTTTTCCTATACTAAGCTATCTATCTACGCAACCAGCAAAAAAAAGACTTGTTTGATACAAGCAGTTTTAAAAAAGCTCAACAAAGTCCAACCATGACGTGCATAGCCCCGAAACGATAGATGGGCTCGTTACACCGGGCAACGGTCAAACTCAAACGGAAGCGTTCAGCCGCGCGACAGGGAACAAGCCAGCGCGGCGGCGGATGGGCACATCGAAAGCGGCACTTTTTTTTTTGTTACACACTGCCGCAACGTCGCATTCCCGATCGGCTGGAGGAGGATCTGAGATGGGATTCGCCTTTTTTTTTCTGAGGGCAAGGAGACTAGGTAGAATCTGAGATGGGGTGGACAAGGTTTCACCGGATTTGAGAGAGCGTGGTGGAGTGTGGACAGGATGATGGGAAAGTAAACAACCTAGAGATGACGTTTGTTTATGGCGCATCACATCGCATCCATTAGTGAAGGAAGGATTCAGGTGGGTGCATAACGACTAATTAATCTATTATGCTCAGGAGAAGATTAGCCATGTTGGTTTATGCACTTTCTTCGTATGATAATTCATGGACTTTAATATGCATCAACATTGAATTTGGCCAGGGGTTGGCGACCGCCATTGGGTCTGAAGCTGTCAGGCACCGAGCATCCATCGCTGCTGGCATCGAGGTTCGCTGAGCTTCTAGCGGGAGCGCCTCCAGCTGGCAGCGGGAGCACCCCCCCTGAGACTTCCGCTACGGGGGTACCGTCCGCGGGCGGGTTTCTAGGGAGAGACAAGCCTGGAACTGGAGAATTGCCAGGGGGGGCCTGATGGGGCTAGCCAATAGGGATTGCGTGATGCGCCGTGGATATTCGGTTGCATGGATGGGGTCTGGAGGGAAAATTCCATGGATAGCTGCGGTCTTTGCATCCATATGGGGACCCAACCTACGGTGGACATCATCCCATCCCATGGCTGGCTGACTGGACTGGTCTGTCTGTCCCGTCTTCGACGCCCAGTCTCCATTTGTATCAACGCCCAGCGAACTCTTTCTCTTCCCGTCCATTACAGCACCTAACAGTTCGTTTCCCCCATCGGCAAACTCGAGGCGACGCCCGGCAGGAGAAGAGAGAGGGATACATCTGTCTGTACCTAATAGTTGCAGCGTTCTTTTGCGTGGGATTGCCTTCTTTTTTTTTTTCCTTCTTTCTTCTTACTGCTCTCTCTCTCTCTCTATTTGCTTATGCATAGCGGCCCCCATCTCTGCCTCTGCTGCTCCAGCTGCCGCCGCCCGTTCTAAAACATCCATCCCTCCACCCCCCGTTCCGTGTCATGTCCGAGAGCCACCATGTCCGACGAAGTCTCCCAGTTCCTCGAGCAGGTCGAACGCCTGCGAGGCCAACAGATCGAAGAAGACGAGGTGCGAGCCCGTGAGCTCGAGGAATACCTGGCTGCTAAACGAGAGAGGCAAGCCCGTCGTGAAGGTGAGAGAAAGAAAGGGCTCTGTGCTTTTGCTGCGATGTGACGGGATGGGAGGAGAGACGTGATGCTAGACTTTGGCTGTTGCATTGATGGCGTCCACTTTCGTCAGGCCAACATTCCCCCGTTGCACACAACATAACGTCCCGGTGTTTACTTTTCGTCCCCATTGTTATTTACTTACTCCTCATGGTCTCTTGCATACTGTTTTTTCTTCTAGGTCGTGGATGTTGTCGATGCTATTCATGCTGAATCACTCACTCAATTGTTGTCCTTTTTTTTTCTTGCTAACCACGGACCTCACTCCTAGAACGTGCCAGATCAATCTCGCCGCAAAAGTCCTCACCCGCAAACACCCCGTCCCCACGCTCTAGTCGACGCAGCATACACCTCTCCGAGGCATTGAAGCTCGAGTCCCCTGTCGTCCCCAAGGACGAAGGTTCCCCTCAATCGTCAGAGCCCGAGGCCAAGCTCGAGGCCCCCATGGACCCCCCCGACTCCTCGCCCACCAAGGAGAACGAGACGCCCTTCGACGCAGACACCAAGTCACCAGCAGCAACAGCATCGACACCACCCGCCCGTTCGTCTACGCTGTCGTGGCAGCGCCGGCCTAGCTCCCGCAGCGGCGCCGCCCGTCCCCTGAGCATGCTCGCGACCCAAAATGCGACCCAGCGGTCGCTGGCCGGGTCGCAGGATGCCGCACCTGCTCCCGCCTCTGCCTCCGAGCAAACCTTTTCCAAAGATCAGATCGCCCAGGCACTCGGCTCGAAAGATCCCTCTTGGTTCCGACAGACGGCTGATCGGGGAGCAAGCTCTGCTGCTTACCGGAAGAACCAGGTTGAAGACGAGGATCGTTTGGATATGGCCTCTGTCAAGGCCCAGTTGCCAGGCATGACAGCCGACCACCCCAAGCCTAGCCCGCCTGTCGAGGAGACCCCTTCTCCTACCAAGATGCGTTTGGCAAGCCCTCCGACTCTCAATCCTCCGGGCTTCGATGGTCCAGGCGACGACAAGCCATTGGTTGACCGCTTCGCGAGGACACCTTCAGGCCGCACATCCCCTATTCGGTCCAACTCTCGGTCCAACTCGCCTACCAAGGGTGTAGGGGGCTTCGTACAGAGCGCCATGATGAAGAGGTCTGACAGCGTCAAGCGATGGAGCGTAACGAGCCCCCCAGGTCTGGCCCGTGGTGACTCAGTAACCTCAAGTCGAGGTACTGGCTTGCCCGGTCGACCTCAGAGCATGGTGCGCCCTGGATCAACTACGCCAAGCTCAAGCCGACCTACATCAAGAAATGGGGAGTCTGAGAACGAGACCACACCGAAAGCTCCTACGATCGATAGCGCCCTGGAATCTAAGACCCCTAAGGCTGGGGAAGAACGGATCCACGTTCCAACCAGTCCATCCAAGACAATGGATCCTCGACGGTGGAGCCCGACCAAGTCTAGCTGGCTGGAGAGTGCTTTGAATAAGCCCGAGTCACCCAAGCCTCAGCATAGGTCAACCACGTCTCAGCCGGCGTGGATGGCGGAGCTGAACAAGAACAAGGCCGAGAAGGCTGGGAATCCCGCTACGGAAGGGACCCGTCCCCGGCCAGGATCGATCTCTCACAAACATCAGGTTAGCATCGGTGGGCTTATGAGGTCTACACCGGTGGGATCTGTTGCAAGACCCAATACCCCTGGCCTGGGCGGCATCTACTCTCCTCCTCCCGGTGGCAACCGACCTCCTTTCGGTCATGGTGCTAGCAAGAGCATCTCAAAGATTGCCCCTAAGCTTGAGCCAGCAGGCGCTGAAGAGAAGGTGGTAGAACCTACCCCTGCCCCTAAGCCTGTTCCTGAGCCCGAGTATGAACCGGTACCGGATCCAGAGCTTACAGCAGAGGAGAAGCAGAAGCTTCACGAACCCGAGCATGAGGAGGTTACAAGTCCCAGCGAGACCAAGCCTTCTACACCCATGCCAAAGCCGAAGCCTGAAACGCCGCCTAAGAAGGACTTTCGTGGCAGCTTGAGGCATCGACCAACCGGCTCCGAGGCGCCAAAGACAGGCGAGCCCGAGTTCAAGAACGTGTTTGGCAATCTCCGCAGAACCAAGACACAGAACTACGTAGCCCCTGATGAGCTCAAGAACAACATCTTGCGGGGCAAGGCTGCGCTCAATCAAACAGGTGGCCCCCAAAAGACGGAGAGGGTGGATGAATTCAAGGAAGCCATCTTGAAGAAGAAGGATGACTTTAAGAAAGCTCAGGCGGAAGGCAAGGGCATTACCAGGAGCAACACCATGGCCGCCGATCAACCTGTGCCAGAGGGACTCGCACGGCGAGCCGAGTTGGCCAACAAGAGGAAATCAGTCATGGATCTGAAGTCGGCTGCTGCGCCAGGTAGGCCAGAGTCGCCAAAGCCAGTCCCTGGTCCCAAGAGAATGGCGAGTCAACCATCTCTCTCGCAGAAGCCCACTCTGTCGCCAAAGCCTTCACCTAAGCCCGCCGCTGTCCCCTTTTCTGCCATGCACTCAAACGAAGGCCTCAAGCGGGTATCAACAGAATCCAGCGCAAAGCCAGAAGAGCCAAGAGCATTGCCAATCTTGCAGAAGGAAACAAGTGCCCCTTCTGTATTGCAGGGACGTGTGGCAGGTAAGCTTGCTGGCCGGTTCAGCCCGGCTCTGGCTGGTATGCTTGCGCGAGGTCCTCCTCCTATGGCCACCAATGGAGGAAGCAGTGAAGAGTCTAGCTCCAAGGGTGCTTCTACATCAACCACAGAGCCATCTGCTCCTGGCCCACAGTTGACACATATGACCAAGGGTCGAGCGAGAGGACCTAGGAGAAAGGCGCCGACCACAGTCGCTCCGGCAGCTGCTCCAGCTACTGAGTCCAAACCTATACCCAAGGAGAGCCCAAAGCCGGCTGCACCTCTTGAGCCCGTCAAGGCGGCTCCCGTGGAGGAAACCCCTGCTCCCACCAAGACTGAAGAATCAACCTCGGGTCCCTTCTCCATCCGACAGCAAGTCGCTGCCAAGGCAGCCCTTCGTGCTAGACCTACTCCTGGCGCTAAGCCTCAGGAGAAAGAAGCTGCCAAGGGCTTCCCAAGCCTTGAGGAGCGAGCTCCTGCATTCCTCCGAAAGCAAACATCCCCCACTGAACCTGCTTCTGGCGACTTCCCGTCTCCTCTTAGAATTCAGAAGACTGGTGATGCCGCTTCGCAGCCTAGCTCGCCCAAGAAGCTCGACACAAAGCGTATGTCGAGGTTCTTTGACGAAGCTGGATCCAACGGCGCAAAGCTGGAGCCTGCCAAGGAGCCTGTTAAGCTCACTCACCAGCGAACTGGCTCATGGTCTCCTATCAAGATGTTCCAACGCCCTCTGCCGGAGCCCGAGCCGTCATCGCCCCCAAAGGTTGACAGCGATCCTGTCGTGTCGGTCAAGAACGCTAGGGCCATGTTTGGCGGTGCTGCTCAGTCACCACCACCACCTTCAAAGCCCTCTTTCGACGGGGCCGAGCGTGAGGTGACCAGGACACCAACAAGGACACCTCGTCCTCTTCCCGAGGTCGAGCGTTCATCTCCGCTACAAATCAACAAGACACCATCTCGAGTGGCCAACCGCGCTCTGCCAACCCCTCCAGCGAAGGAACCCCAGACTCCCAAGGCCCAGCAAACCGCGTCGGCGGCTGCATCACCAAAGCCCAAGCAGGGTAACGATGTGGCAAATCTGCTGAGCGACTTCTTTGGTCCCAAGCAGCCTAGGACCGAGTACAAGGTGGATACTGCATCGATTCTGATGAACCGCCCACCAACAGGGCCTGCCAAGATTCAGAGCCTGAGCTTCCAGGTGTTCCAGATCTCAGCCGAGGGCAGGAAGTCGCCGGTTGCTTCGCACTATGAGCGCGTGCTGTTTGAGCGAGAGATGTACATCGCCCCGCATAGCTTCACTAATGAGGCTGGCTGGAAGCGATTGGAGATTTACTTCTGGGTCGGTGACCAAGTGCCCGAGGCCGCAGCTGACGATGCCCTCTTGTTTGTTCAGAAGGAAGCCAAGGCCCTTGGTGGAAAGCTGGTCAAGATGCAGCAAGGAAAGGAGACGACCGAGTTCCTCCAGGCTCTCGGCGGTGTTGTCATGGTGCGACGAGGTTCGAGCAACAAGTACGACTCACTGGCACCCAACATGCTCTGTGGCCGACAATACCAGGGTCAGGTCTCGTTTGACGAGTGCGACTTTACCCCAAACAGTCTCTGTGCGGGATTCTCGTACCTCATCACCAACCAGGGCAAGGCCTATCTCTGGAAGGGTCGCGGCTGTGATGTGGCTGAGCTGAGCGCAGCACGACTGATTGGCATCGAACTCACACTGACTGGAGAGTTGATCGAGGTTGAGGACGGCGAAGAGCCAGACTCGTTCTGGGCGCTATTCGAGGGAGGATCCAAGCCGCACTCGGCTGATCACTGGCGACTCAAGCCCAACTATGCCAAGTACTGCAGCAGACTCTTCTGCTCGGACGCAGATACACGGCAGCAGGTATGTTGACTGCTCTGAAGTGGAACTTTATAAGTGCTAACGATAACTACCTAGATCTTTGAGATTTCGCCCTTCAACCAGCGTGACCTCTCCCCTGAGCAAATCTACGTCCTCGACGCCTTCTTTGAGATGTACATCATCGTCGGCGCTCGTGCCCAGTCCCGTTATGCATCATTCCGCAACGCTCTTGACTTTGCTCAAGAGTACGCCATCCTTGCCTCTGGCATGGAGGACCGCCCCTTTGTCCCCATCTCGACGGTCGTGCTAGAGGGCATCCCTCGGGATCTGAAGCGAGTCTTCCGATTCTGGCGGGATGACCTTAGCCCTACGGCAACTCATACCGGCAACACATCAGCTGCTCTTGGAACACCAAGGCGCGGTCGGAGCTTGAGAGTGGTGTCGCTGACACAGGCACTGCAAGCACTTAGCGAGTGAAGCGGGCACTATTGTCAGTGTTGAAAAGTCGGGACTTTTTTCTTGAGGGGGTGATTTTCTATGTAGCGGTACTCCTTGTAATTGGCTGACCTCGGCTTTCGGTGCATGATGAGACATGGGATGGGTTGGCGATCTTGGAGTTGAAATCTTGTGTTTGTAGCCTCATCTTGGAAGAAGAAGTGGATGACGATAGTTAGACCATGTGTGGGCCAAGACAGCGATGTGTGTATATCAATACTTGATGTTTGATTCTAGTTTTCCGTCGTCAAACATGAACTCGAGTGTAAAGACAACTGAAATCTCTCATCTCATCATGCGCCGTCTATTGGTTCATCTGATAATCGTCTGTATCTTGGGAAACAGAAACCAGCAAAGCATGGATCAAGCAGAACTACATGCATAATGGGGGAAAAAACAATGCAACAGCACAAAAAACAAAAAGCAATCGACTTTGCTCGGTCCATCAGAGCAAAAAGCCGCCTCATGCGTCTATGGGGGTATCAAATGACTGCCTTCGAGTCTCTTCATCCGACATGACTCCCCTTGGAAACCTTTCTCTCTCGTTAGGAAAATTTAACTTCATCCCTTTACCCAGTCTCTGTCTCTCCTCCTCTTGAAAAAATCTACCTCTTACCAAACCTAAAGTCTACAATGTTTTTAGGGGGTGGTGGTCACTTAGTGAGCGGCGCCGTTGGTATCGACGCTGGAGCTCTTGCCGGTTGAGTTGCCGTTTGTGGCAGGCATGGCGATGGGTTGGCCTCGGACCTTGGCAGTGAGAGAGACGAGCTCGTCGAGCATGAGCTCGCGTGTTGTACGGGTGAGCTCGTCAACGTCGGCAGCCTCCAGACCCTTGGTAGGAATAGGCTCCAAAACTATGTAGCTTTGTTAGTCAACCATAAGATTGTCACTCGAGATGAGAAAACATACCCTTGATGGGAATCTTGCCAGACCTAAAGACAAAGCTCTTGATGAACAGGACATGGCTGTAGTTTGCGACAACGCAGGGCACAATAGGAACACCGGCCTGGACAGCCAGGTGGAAAGCGCCCTTCTTGAAGGGGAGCAACATGGGCTCCTTGGCGTAGCTGCGGGTACCCTCGGGGAACATGTAGACACTCTGTCGCTTGGACTGGATCTCGTTGGCGGCGCCCTTCATGGCCTCTCGGGCATCCTTTGTGTTCTTGCGATCGATAAAGATGGAGCCGCTCAGAGCCATGAACCAGCCGAGGACGGGTGTCTTCTTGAGCGAGGCCTTTGCCGTGACACTGCAGTACTTGGGGAACATGGTACCCAGCATGAGGACATCGAGCTCGGTCTGGTGGTTTCCGATAAAGACGGCAGGGCGCGTGGTATCAAGGACATTGTTGGGGTCCTCAATGACAAACTCGACGCCAGCTGTCAAGAGCATGGCATACTTGAAGATGCGGCCGGCAGCCCATTGGGAGATGCCCTGCTTGCCGATGAGGGTGAGGAAGATGGAGACGAAGACGCCGTAGAGGGCGGCAAACATGAGCGAGATATACGAGGCTAGGCCGCGGGCGACGAAGCCAGCCTTGGGGAAGACGAGGGAGACGGCGTAGAAGAACATGGTGAGGGCAGCGTACCCCGTGAAGAAGGTCGCAAAGATGCTCGAGATGGACATGGTGGGCGGCGGGCGGTCGTTATACGATATAGGGCGAGTCTATAGTATTTCGGAGGAGAGTCGCCGGGAGGAAGAGAGATGTAGGAGAGGGAGTGTTTGGCG
>JABEEN010002024.1:0-18699 GCA_013363205.1 Fusarium tuaranense | reverse complement strand
CGTGGGATCTTCTTTTCTTTCGAGAAGCTCTGTTGGAGGGGGGGCACTGGGGGGCAAAGCAGAGGGGGGAACAAGAAAATGTGAGCAAGGATTTCCGTGATGGAGGGGGGGCGCGGCGGCGCAAGAGAGAGTTGGTGTCCCACCTTTTTTGTTCAAACTGGTCTCCTCCCTCCGCTTTGTTTCCATCCAGGCGAAGCGAGGCAGGCGAAGCGGGCGGCGGATGTGTCGGTGAGAGAGGCACCTAGAGGTGAGGTTCTAACCCGTCGTTTGGGAATGGATGTCTTTCTGTAGTGGTGTTGACCGTTGCCGAGACATGTAGAGTCTGTTTTTAAAACAAAGTCCGGCATGTGATGGATGAGTGGTCATCGTGTAAGACGGCTCTTCCTGACTAATAGAACCGAACCGTCGTCCCGTCGTTAGCGACCTACCTACCCTTACACACACGCCTTTTTCAAAGTGAGGCCCGGTGTCAGGCTGAGAATGGAGGATTCCTATCTACGCTGTACCTACCTATAACAGAGCAATGGACCCCCTCTTTCCTCTCTCTTGCTTCCCGGGATCATGAGGAGGGGGGGATCAAAGCCGAGAGGGCGAGAGAAGAAGCCCAGCGCAGCACAGGCAGTGAAACGGAATCGTCCCACTCGGGCCCAAGTGGGTTCTACCCTTCCTCCTCTTTGTTTCCCAAGAAGTGATCGAGCGTGTGCGGTGCGGTGCGGTGCCTTCCATCACCGAGCGACCCCATCACGACAGCCCCCGGGTCGCACTTGCTCTTTACACACGCTCTCACTCACTCACCTACCTTACATCACCTACCTGCCTTACCTACCTATCGTGCCTGCCTTTCCATCCTCTATCCCATACACATCCTTCCTCTCTCGAAATAAACCCTTGCTCCCTGCAAGTACAACAAAGTTGGCTCCAGCTTCTTTCTTCTCCCCTCGTCCCGTCATCTTATCCTCTCTTGTTCACCCATTTTACTCATCGACGCTTCGACTCTTTTTTTTCTCTTACCTTCCATGCCAAACAAATCTCGTTTAATCAGTTCGCCTTTGTTCCTGTTGGCCACTTCGGTGTCCCCGTTTGCCTGTATTTAAAGCTTCCGCTGGGAACTTCCCAAGTTCCCGAGTGTCCTTGTCTACTACATATCTCTCTCGTCTTTCACATCCACCACTTCGTTCTTGATCGCGTCTTTCTTCCCCTCTTCGGAGCAGCAAAACTATCAAAAAAAGAACAAGAAAAAAAAAGAGAAAACCATGTGTTACGCAAACCTCGGAACCCTCATCTGCCAGGCCTGTGGCCGCCGCGTCGGAGAACAGCCCGTGGGAACTACGCCCTGCCTCGCCGGCTGCGGCAAGTACGTCTCGAGGGTCACGGGCGCTGTTGTCAGGGGCGAGTGCGGCGTCTGTAGCGAGGCAAAGGAGCAGAGAAGCCAGTTGACCATGAGGCTGAACAGGGCGTTTGGCAAGTAGGGTGCGGCTTGGAGGAGGTGGTGCAGATGGTAAGTGGACTAGTGGTACTTGACTTTGGAGGTCCGAGCTGACATTGATCACGAAAAGGTCTTTTGGAGTCGACAAGAGAGATAACATCCTCTAAAACTCCTTCTGAGGTCATCATCATGGTCAATTCTACGAGTTGACATGCAAAAGGGGGGGGTGAGAGATACCCCTCTTCACCAATCCTCTCGACATACAGTACAACAAACCCACCTACATTTTATGCTTTACGACACTCACGGCTTCACGACTCACGGCGGCGTTCGGGGCATCGCATCTTCCATCACCCCTCAGCCTTTCTTTCAACAGGGATACGATACCAACGGGCGAAAGGGGAAAGTCTGATGGAAACACGGAGGGCGGCATTTTGTGCATTTCATTCCGGCAGCAAGCATGCATTTTTTACATTTCCAACCATGTTCATCTGGTTCTTCTACTTCCTTTCTCGGACCCTATTTTCCATACATACCCTTGTCTGTTGTTACATCAATCGAGAGACTCGACAATCCAAGCTTTTTTGGTTGCAGCTCCCCCGTGTACGACGGTGTGGAGTTGCCGCCCATCGTGAGACAATGTGCAAACTGACGGTGTATGTCAGACTAACGTGACGTCGATATCCCAGACAAGTTTGACCTGGCCTGGCCTGGCCTGGCCCATGCCACGAAGCACATAGTGAACAAGGGGCTTGGTTGGACGAAGCATCAACCAGAAAGTAAGATACCAGACTAGCGCTCATGATTGAACTTAACATGATCATTATTTACTAGGTCTAGCAAGTCTATGTCTATTCGCAAAATCTCGGTAGTCGTAAATTACATCCCACTCGTGCCCCCAAATTCCGGAACGACATACCCGGGTCAAGGGGGTAGTTTTTATATACTTTTCGTCCTTGCTTCAAGCACGGAGCACCAAGCAAGCAAGCTTCCTCATTCATCATAGCCCCACGAGTGTCCTAACAAACGTCGCGGCCGGCGGTATGGAGGTGAAGAGCACGGTTATGGTGCCAAAGAGGCTCATGGACAGACTCGACAGGGCCGCGGCTCGAGGATCGGTCCGTAGCAGCACCGCTGTGCCAATGGCGCTCGAGTTGATGCCCTGGGTCACGCCGCGCGTCACGTAATCGTCCTCTGGGACACGCAGCCAACGCAGGATGCGGGCACCGAGCACAACACCAAGGATACCACTGATGATGGCCAGGGCGGCTACCGTGTTTGTGTCGCCGCCCAGGTTGACGGTTGCGGGGACGGCCAAAGCGAGAGTCAAGCTGCGCGACGCAAATGCTAGGCTGCGGGCTGCCGAGATGCCGCAGGCGTAGCACAACGGCGGGTAAGCGAGTAGGGAGCCAACACTGATAGCGACGTTTGGGATGACGATGGAGACGAAATGGGTTCGTAGCTCACGGCGATACTGAAACATGGGGAGGGCGAGTGCCACGATACTGGCGTCGAGGAGCGTGCCAAAGAAGTCACCCGCGCCGGGGAGGACATGCCGCTCCTGCGTCGTGTTTCGCCAGAGCTCAATGTACTTTGCCCCTGTGCGGTATGCGTGGAGGGCCGTCGACAAGCTGTCGCCACGTATCTCGGCGAGTGCCCATATCACGAGCACGGTAGCAAGGGACGACACGAGAACAGGGTGGAGGTACTGCTTCCAATTCGCCGGGAGGGCCATGGCTGCAAACCAGGCGAGAATGTTGACCGCCATATGAAGGGGCATGGCATAGCCTGTCGAGTAGTACAACGGGATACCGATGAAGAGGAACAGCCCTATGAAGGTAGACAGGTCAAGGTTCCCCGAAATCTGCGCCGCCCATATCTCGGCCTTGGGTGGTAGCAGGGGGACCTGGGTCGGGTAACTCGTCGGATTGAGCGCCTCGACAGCGTTCTCTGGGGCATGACCGTTGGCATAGTGGTGATCCTGGAGGCGCAGCTGAGGCGGGCTCTGCGGTCGGGATGGCGGTGTTGATGACGGCGCCGAGTCCGACCCTGACACGGGAACTAGTGGGATCTGAGACGGAGCTTGGGAGAAACTCGTCCGGCGAGAGATACCCGGGGTGGTATTCTCGCTTATGGGAATGTCCGGCGTCCGGCGGCCGAGTTCTTCGGCGCGCTGGGATTCGGAGCGCTTTGAGATGCCCAGAGCGAACTGGACACTCCGGGTGATCCAGGCCGCAAGGGCCATCATGATAAAGAAGCCAATCACTCCACCCGGTCAGCCATGTGATCACTTTTTCGGGGAAGCAACTTACTAAAGATGGCAATGATCTTGAAGACTTCGATAACACCGACTGCCGGACTCAGGGGGAGGAGAACGAATGAGGGCGTGAAGAAGACGCCCATCCATCGAAGCGACCAACCAGCCTATCAACGAATTAGAGTCGGCTTGGCTAATGTCATCGAGCATCACTTCGACTTACAGAAACATCGATAAAACCGACCACCTTCCTTGTCCGATGGCTACCCAGCAACGACTCACATGCGATGAGGGCAAAGAAGAGCAGCATCATACACGTGACAGAAGCTGGAAACGAAACATTGAATCGATGGAATATAGAATCGACACCGAAGCATACGGCGAGTGTTATCGTGAGGCCCAGGGGCACGTAGAACCATTCGCGAATGAGTCTACTCTTGTTGTTTTGGGCAGCCTACGTCATCATTAGACAACAGTCTGGTGGATATGGACGAGAGAGCGTCCCTCGCAAAGAGTCTCACCAATTTAATGGCTCGTGCCAATGTCTGGATGTCTTTGGTCTGCGCCATTGTGTATCATGGGTGAGGCGAAGGGTAGGGAAACAGGTCAAGCAGTGGACTCTCGGTCCGTATTAAAGAAGAGAAGCCGAGTCAACGGAGTTGAGGCTCCGGAAGGTGATTCAGAGTATCGAGACGGAGGAAGGCCGAGAACGTTGGTGTAAGCGGCGCTCCGCCTGTCCGTTGATCCGCACTAGAGATGATTAGCCTGGAGAGACTTGAAGTTGGCTGGGACAACGAGAGCATACCTACACCCAACAGGTGAGAGGCCTCAAACGCTGGCCTAAATATATCCCTGTGAAAACTCTTTCAGTTCCAAAGCATGAGATTGCAAAAGAAAATCACAGGGAGGCAAACCAGATCCCCTGTTTTGGTCGGATTTTGGCTCCGGAACGGAGTGGATACGGACACCTCCGGGATCGGCGGCAGACCGAATTCATGTTGGATTTCCACTTTAACCGCCTGTTTAGGAGTGCAACTGAGGAACAGAGATAAGAAATGAGGTTCAAGTCCCTGTTGAAGGAGGCACGAGTGGTGAAAAATACAGGGTTTTGGGCCAAAGACAAGGGGCTCGAGCCTGCCCTCAGGGTGTGCAATCCACTGGAAAAAGCACTGATACAAGTCCATGACTTGAAGTCGTGCCCTGCCAAGGCGGTTCTTGGGGGTTCTTAGTGGCACAGATGAACCCGAACATCATGAGGCTCTCCGGCATCCATGGTTCCGAGATTTCATAGATCCAGGGTCATGGATTAAAACGAATGCGGCTCCTCTGAGGCCCCCTTGTCTGCCGGGGGGCGACGAGCCTCCCAATCACTCGACTGGGTCAGGAACATGGTCAGATCGCCAGGTACGAATACCGCGACTCAACGATAAACTCGGGTTGCCAAGCCGCGTGTCGCTGCTCCGCTGCCGTCTAAGCCTGTCGCTTGACCCCTTGGGCGCCGTCGTTGGGCACGGCAGACGAAGGCTGATCAACAGATGTTGAGATCTGAGGTTCTCGAAGGGTTTGTGGTTGGTAGGATGTGGCGTTGTCGTATGTCATCATGCAGGGTAGGGCGACTTCTCGGAGAGTCGGAGATCTAGTTCATCTTGGGAGCGACGTTGGTAGCCATAGTCTCGAATGCTTTAACTGCTAGCACTTGGAAGATTGTCTCTGGCTTGAATGATGTGTTTGTTGGGAGTTGTTGGGAACAGTGAGATGTATGATCTGAACTTGGCAGGGGTTCCAAGCGAAATGGAAGAAGCAATTTTGTGAACGGTCTGCAACCATCCATGTCAGCAATGAAGAGGCAAGTTACGCGGCTTGCTCCTTCCATCGAATGTAGTCCGCTTCTACACTGTGAAGAAGGAGCAAGTTGCATTCTATGTCATCCGCTTCATGAAGATGCCGCAAAGAGTCTTGATCATGTCTCGCGCTTCGCAAATCCCCTCCACAGGCCGTTGCTGGTCTTAATAAGATATCGTTAGCCCTCCTTTCATCACCAGTCTTTCGCCCTCAATAAACCAGCATCCAATCCTTACCATGTCTTCAGATACAAGCTCCCCTCATTCTGTCGAGATACACGTAACGCCGCCTCGCAAATCTTCGACTCCTGTTAGTGCTGATACGCGGTCTGATATCCTTCGCGAGTCGGTTGAGATACGAGGGAAGAGAGATGGCGACGCCTCCAGTCTACTGCAGCAGAACTTGGTGTACGGATCGGAAATGGATGCCCTGCTGCGCGCGCCAGCATTTAAGCACCAAGGAATGAGCTCTTGTCCAGAACTCAGTCGCAGGGCTTTAAACTCCCCAGTAAGGATTTCTTTGGTTTTACAGAGAAAACATGTCTTGTATTGATCACTTTGCAGAAATTAACCCCTCCTTCGTCCAACAGTCCCCGCCGCCGTCGCAGCCCGGTCTTTCACTCTCATCCAGTAACACCAAGGACCTTCCGCAGCCGGCTGGGACGCCGGTTTAGACGGGTGCGTCCGTGGAGGTCACCGGTGGGATCGAGCCGGTCTATTTCCCCAAATCCACCGCCGGAGCCGAAAGATGAATTCAAGCTCCAGACTGGCAAGGAACGGAGAAGAAGAGCGCGCGATTCGGGGGAGGAACGGGACTCAGTGTCCTCGGACGAGCCGGTGCCGATGATCTCGGCTCCGACAGAACTGGAGGGGACTCGCCAGTTGGCCGTGGCGGGGGTTATCTTGGCGACATCGGACCTGGATCGTTTGAGCGTCATGGCAAGACGGAGTGAAGAGAAAAGAGAATCTCGAGCAGAGCAAACACAAAGTGTCTAGGCAAAGGGATGTTCAATATGGTTTCCTATCCGAGGCAGCTGGTCTGCGACTTGGGTTGGTGATTGGATGTGCAGCAGTTGTTAACGTTAGCATTGATAGGTTGGTAGATCCCATCGGCATACCTTTGAATACACCGAACATAGTTATCGGGAACAAGTTGACGCCGCCGATGTTTAAGGAACGAAGCCATGCGAATCTGGGCAAAACGTTTCAATTTACAGTCACGCGGGCTACATCGTTCGGAATTCATGGCCGGAATTACCATGGATTGGCGTGCCTCGGTTCCGGGGTAAAGCTGGGGATTGGAGATTTACGGCTCCGGGTTACGTCGGATGACTTCATTGGGGGGACTTCGTTTGCCGACGCCCTTTCCTCTGTCACAACCTCGCAGCTGTTTTTAACTTGTTGATCTCCCTCGACCTTTTGCGAATTGCTTCAGCATCATCCCTGTCCCCTCAATTGAAGCTTCACACAATGTTCCGTCCTATCCTCAGACAATGCGCACGAAGTGCAAGTGCCGCTCCTCTGCGGCCCCTCGCTGTCCAGGCCCGGAGCTTCGCCTCTGCGACAGGGCCAACCTTCAATTGGGAGGATCCCTTGAACTCCAACAACCTCTTGACTGAGGAGGAGCGAGCCATTGGCGAGACTGCGGAGCGATACTGCCAAGAGCATCTACTCCCCCGAGTACTACGCAAGTTACTTCCCATCCCAGCTTCTCCAATTGCTGTCTAACGGGTGTCAACAGAGGCCTACCGCGACGAGAACTATGATGCCAAGATGCTCGAGGAGATGGGCGAGCTCGGTCTCTTGGGCGCTACGATCGATGGTTACGGCTGCGCAGGTGTCTCATCTGTCGCTAGCGGTTTGATCACACGAGCTGTTGAGCGAGTCGATAGCGGTTACCGATCCGGCATGTCGGTCCAGTCCTCACTGGTTATGGGCGGCATCTACGAGCACGGCACCGCTGAGCAGAAGGAGAGGTTTCTCCCCGAGATGGCCAAGGGAAAGCTTCTCGGCGCCTTTGGTCTCACAGAGCCCAACCACGGCAGTGATCCCGGCAGCATGGAGACAGTAGCGAGACCGCATCCCACAAAGAAGGGCTACTACTTGCTGAGTGGCGCCAAGACCTGGATCACCAACAGTCCTATTGCCGATGTTCTGATGGTTTGGGCCAAGCTGCAAGAGACGGGCAAGATTCGGGGCTTCCTGGTTGAGCGCAAGGACTGCCCGGCTGGTACACTCGAGACACCCGCTATCAAGGACAAGAACGGTCTCCGAGCTTCCATCACGGGTATGATCCAGCTCGACGACTGCCCTGTGCCAGAGGAGAACATGTTCCCCATAGTTGAAGGCCTCAAGGGACCCTTTAGCTGCCTCAACAATGCCCGATACGGTATTGCACTGGGCGTTATGGGTGCTCTGGAGGACTGCATCGCCCGAGCCCGAACCTACTCTCTTGAGCGCAAGCAGTTCAAGGGCAACCCTCTCGCCAGGTACCAACTCATCCAGAAGAAGCTCGCAGATGCTTCAACCGACGCGGCATACGGCACACTGGCGGCCATCCAGGTTGGCCGACTAAAGGACGAGGGCAAGGCGACACCCGAGATGATTAGCATGGTCAAGCGGCAAAACTGCGACGCCGCACTCAGGAACGCTCGCATCCTTCAGGAGATTTTCGGAGGCAACGCGGTGAGCGATGAGTACATGATCGGTCGACATGTGGCGAATCTCTTTGTGACGCAGACATATGAGGGACAGAGTGACATTCACAGTAAGTTTCTTTTTCGTTCCTGCGTTTTATGACGTGTAGTAACTGACATTGGTCCAGGCCTCATCTTGGGACGAGCCATCACCGGTGTCCAAGCGTTTGTGTAAAGAGCAAAGAGTTGGGTGTTTGATTGGTAAGGAGGCGATTGATAAAAAGAGTCATGGCGATTGCGTGCATACCCGGGTTATAGATGATTTGAAATCAAACATCACGGCACATAAACGGCCCCCTCAAGTGAATGCAGAAATCAATAGTAAAGTAAAACGAATAAGCAGAATCACATAGATTTGTCGATGCTAGGTAATCTGTTATTAACTGAATAACCCCCTATCGTGGCTGAGAATGTCCCAGTGACGTCGCTGAGACAAGGCCCTGAAGGTTGCCAATGCTGGCCAATGCCCATTCATCGATTAATATGAATGGCCCGGCGAAGCCGTCCAAGCAGGTGCTTGAATGGAGCCGGTATTCCCGGTCCATGATGCAAGACAGTCTTTGGTTTGGCGTTTCTACGTACAGTACCTCTCTACTAGCAAACAAACACATCAGCGTTCATGAATCGTGTTGCTGCAGGTCCATACAAAGGGCGGAATGATCTGGAAACCGACCAAAAAAGGCCAAGGAGACGAGAGCAGAATCTAGACCGAAAATCCGCCCTGGCCACCGCCATCCATTCCCATGTTTGTGCTACTCACCGCCGCCGCCGCCCACACTGGCCACGGGCAAGGTTCCAGAGGCTGGCCTGGTCGTATTGTCAAGGAGAATAAGCATCTGATGGCGCGGGAGCCCATCGAAGTCAAGCGAAGGACATGGGCAGAAATGGATACTGTCTTGTCCTGTCCATACCTTATTCAAGAAATTGACGCGCCTCCTTAGCAATGCCCAATGTAGATTCTCGTGGTGTCTGTTAGTGCGTGGATACCGCTGATTCGCTTGTGGCGGTGTCTGGTGTCTGCTTGGGCTGTGGCCCAGCGAGCGATGGAGCTGTGGCCCAGTGCGTACAGTATCATACTGGGGGGCAGGCAGCCCCGAGTGGCCCCAGTGCAGGCGCAGTCCCCAGCGCCCAGTGCCCAGTCAGCCATGGGGCGTCCATGGAAGGGGCCCGGGCCTAAAAAAACCTGACTTTTCGGACTGTCAAACGGACCTGAATGGATGGATTTGCCAGCGCAGCAGCAGCAGCGAGGGCGGGCACGCATCCATTGGACTCCCCTCAGCCACTCACAAACACTGAAGGCACTAAGGTACCTCTTGTAGGTGCCTTAGGTCAGTCAGGTTCCGCTTTCCCTCACCTCTTTGTTGACCTGACTGACCCTCCTTCCCGCTTCTCTTTCTTCTAGGCCCGACCGACCTGAACCTCTTTTACTCCATCCGAACGAACCATCTCCTCCAAATCCCGCCTCTTCTCCCTTTTCAGCCTCGACTGAATTTCTTCCTCTCGACTGCCTGCATAACACAACCATCAACACCAACACTACCGACACTTTTCTAAACATCGCCGTGGTATCATACACCTCGGACCGAATCCTGACGTGCGTTCTTTCGAAGCCCTTTTTTCCCCCTCCTCGACCGCTGGTCGTTGTCGTCGTCTTCTTCGTCTTCGTGCAACCCCTCGACTAACTTCTCCAACGCAGAGCGATCGCGAACTCCTCGCACCACACACCTCTTAGATACCCCCTCCCCAAATCACAAAATGGCTCTCAAGCGCATCAACAAGGAGCTCACTGATCTCGGCCGGTAAGTCGCACCATGAACGATGCATCTTCACCCCCAAGCCCGAGGGGTCAAGTTGGACGCCCAAGACGTCAGGTGGGGCGCTGGTAAGCGGGGTCCTTCGACAACCAGCGATACCAGCGCCTGTGATGACTCCAAAAGTTTTCTTGAGGCCATCGCCTCTTTTTGCTGGAATAACGATGCTGACTTTATCTTTGCAGAGACCCTCCCTCTTCCTGCTCCGCCGGCCCCGTTGGTGAGGATCTGGTAGGCATCACCCTCCCCCGCTCTGACAGACGCACGTGGCTGGCACACATGTCATGACTGTGTTGAAACGCATGCCTCTGTGTAGAGAGCGATCATGGCTATTGAGCACGCGACTAACAGATGTGAATAGTTCCACTGGCAAGCTACGATTATGGGTCCTGTGAGTATTCCCCCCAGATTCTGGAGATAGATAAGATGTTGGCAATATGCGCCGGCATCGTGGCGAAGCGCTCAGCCGCCTCCACGCCCAGAACCGCGCCTCGCTGCATCTCTTCCTCAGATTCACAAGAGCCTGGCTGACCATGATGAACAGAGCGAGTCCCCATACTCCGGCGGTGTCTTCTTCCTCGCCATCCACTTCCCTACCGACTACCCCTTCAAGCCTCCCAAGGTCAACTTCACCACCCGAATCTACCACCCCAACATCAACTCCAACGGCAGCATCTGCCTGGACATTCTGCGTGACCAGTGGAGCCCTGCGTTGACTATTAGCAAAGGTATGCGTGATTGAGAACCTCTATGGCTAGTTGTCATGATCTAACTTTTGTAGTCCTTCTTTCTATCTGCTCGATGCTGACGGACCCTAACCCTGACGATCCTTTGGTGCCCGAGATTGCCCATGTCTACAAGACTGACCGACCCCGATACGAGGCCACAGCCCGAGAGTGGACTCGAAAGTATGCGATTTAACGCGAGCAAGGAGAGCCGGGGCGGTTAGACCTGGGGTGGATTGCCCTCCCTGTCATGAAGGCAATGTGCAACGATCGAATGAAAGCTTCGCATGCGGTTGCGACATGTCCTTGGTCCGTGGTATCCTGGCGGGCGCTGTGCCCTGAATCAGCGCCTAGGCCACGATTGGCGAGGCAGAGAGCGACGATGAGGAGTGAATTAGTGACGATTGAGGGGAGGAAAGACAAACCAGACAAACAGATCAGCTAGTAAGGGATATCATGCGGCTGGATTTTGGGTTTGCATTGACGACGTGTTTTTGACATCCAGAAATAGGCAGCGTGTACACTTTGTCTCTATATGGGGATTCCTCTGTGATGTGTTTATGTGCGAATGTTTCTTGACTCAACTATTTCTTGACTCTTAACATGCGCCTATCTGGCGAGCCTTGTAAGCTTACCAATGAGAGTGAGACTCAGCGACGAGCGTCCCCGTGATCATGGAAGTGTAGTGCCAACTTGACCAAAGTAAACACGACTAGCCGGGAATGTTGATTTGAAGCGCCGGAGCAATATCACTCTGGAAGATCTACGTCATGACATGAGATGTGGTCTATGGATGTATTGGATGACTGGCTACGAGCCTACGATAGGCGCTGACAGGGACGAGGTTGGTGACGGGAAGGACGGCGAGATGCGCGCTAATGCTGGAAACGTCCCAACTGGCTGTCTGTCTGGCAACGTTGTGAGATTGTGGGGATGGGGTCGATGTCGGATGATTCAGCACAGGAAGATGTATGTCGTGCTTGGTATGATGGATTACAAACTGCAGTATTATTCGCAGGGTCGTATGTCAAGAGATGTCAAGCGAGAGTCTGTGACTTGCGATTTGTCCAGCAAACAAGGAGCTGGTTTCGAGTCGATGGGCGGTACTTGACACAGGCAAGTGCCGATAGATAGATGACAGGAGGAAAGGCAAAGGATTCTGAGATGATGCATGTGTCGGATGAGGTTGTTTGAAACGGAGAGAAGACAGAGGTGTGACGGGGCGGGAAATCCTGTTGTATAAGTGATCTCTGATATTTTGATGTTGTAAGCGGAAGATCGAGGTGTACGGATGACAGCACGTGGGCGGGAATGGAAACCAATTTGACCCAATTTGAAACCATTCAAAGGCCGTATATCCGTGATATGGACTCTTTTTTTTCTCTGGGCTGGGTGACATGAAGCTATATTCGCTGTAGCCATGCATTGCAACAGGACCAGGGGAGGGTTCTGGACCGTTTGCCCACGAGTCGTGAAGCGGGAACCCACCTTCGGTACGACGTGCCCGGACAGGCCAAGTCCTGTCGAACCTGTAACAACGGGGTTTCAGACCAACAAAGGCGCGAACCACGACCAATCGTTGGCCTTTGGTTTGGGGAGATTGTACCAGCGGCTCAGCATTCGTTGATCGGACGATTTTAATCGCTGGGGAAGTTTGAAATGCGAGGAGATGTTGGATAGATAGATTGAGGGGAAGAGTATTGGCTGTAGATGCTTCTTGATTCTTTTTTGTATGAGTGTCTTCTTTTGCTGGTGGTTGAGGAGTGTTGCATTGGATTGGCCACATTGCTTGACACCGACAGACAACCCTCCTGAGATGGCGTGTTTGAGCCGCGTCTCGCCCGTCTCAAGACGGAGGCTTGCTAGTTTGTGTGTTCCCTCTTGCTTTTTGCCTTGCTTCTGCGCCTCCTGCTCTCGCTAGAAGACTCTAGGCGCATGCCAAGCGCGAACCCCGGACACTCGCCGTCTGTGCCTGGTATCATCTCCGTTGTCAACGACTCCGTTTTTTTTTTCCACCACCCACCAGGAGAAGCAGAAGCGACAGTAAGAGAAGGGAATCAGCTCATGTTTCTTCTTTTCCGCACCCCCTGGGATGGAGTAGTAACGGTTTTAAACACTTGACGCCGATGACAAAGGGGAGTTATTGCCCTAGGCTGGAAAACCCTGGTTGATCTTTTTCTCTCTTCACACCTACCTACCTACTACTCTTCCTCTTCTCCCCCTCCTTTTCTGTTGTTGAGGCTCTCGTCGCTCCTTTCGGCCCTGCGGTGACAATTACATGACTGGTTTAATCTTCACGCTCTAGACAGCACATCTTTTTATTTATCTTTTATTTCTTGTGTATAGTCTTGCGCCGATCACTTTCGCTTTTTCGAAATAATTCCTTCCCCCGGTTCAGCTGGCTCTGAATAATCCGACGACAACTATCGCTCGCCAAACTCTGGCAATAACACATACATTGCGCTCACAAACCATTTGAATCGAGAGGAGGATTAAACGGGAATTTGCCTGGATTTTTTTGGAAAAAAAGACAATTAGGGCCAGTCGCCCCTCGCAATCTGCGAACTTCTTCAACTTTGACTCATTCAAGATGAGCTACCAACTCGATACTTGGAGCGAGAAGCCCTCGGAGCGTGCAAGATGGTCTCCCCTTACGCGGATGCTTCTCTCGGGAGAGATGACGCAGGAGAAGCAGCAGGAGCTGTCGACGAGGGAAAAGTTTGATCGCTGGATGATCAACGAAGGTTACCGAAGATTGTAAGTCAAAGTTACTGAAGATTTTCAAGAGAAAACAAGTACTAACCAAAGTAAGCTTCGTCTTCGTCTTCATGCTCACACACGCCCTCATCTTCTCCTTCGCCTGCGTCCACTACTCGATGAAGGAGAGTCTCCAGTCTTCCCGCGACAACTTTGGCTTCACCTTTGTCATTGCCCGTTCGGCTGCCCTGGTGCTGCACGTCGACGTGGCCATCATCCTGTTCCCCGTTTGCCGCACCCTCATCTCGCTGCTCCGCCAGACGCCCCTCAACGGTATCATCCAGTTCGACAAGAACATTAGCTTCCACATCGTCACTGCCTGGTCCATCGTCTTTTGGTCCTGGGTTCACACTATCGCTCACTGGAACAACTTTGCGCAGGCCGCTATCAAGAACAACTTGGGTGTCTATGGATGGTTGCTCGCCAACTTTGTCTCGGGACCTGGATGGACTGGTTATGTTATGTTGATTGCCCTCATGGGTATGGTTATCACGTCGGTGGAGAAGCCCCGAAGAGCAAACTATGAGCGTTTCTGGTACACTCACCACATGTTCATTGTTTTCTTCTTCTTCTGGTCCATCCACGGCGCCTTCTGCATGATTCAGCCTGATGTTGCGCCTTTCTGCACCAGCGTTGGTGCCTCGGCTGTCGGTGTCTTCTGGCAGTACTGGATGTACAGCGGCTTCATCTACTTGGCTGAGAGAATCGCTCGTGAGGTGCGTGGCCGTCACAGGACTTATATCACCAAGGTCATCCAGCACCCCAGCAACGTTTGCGAGATTCAGATGAAGAAGGAACACACAAAGACACGGGCTGGTCAGTACATCTTCTTCTGCTGCCCTGCTGTGTCACTGTGGCAGTACCACCCCTTCACCCTTACCAGCGCCCCTGAGGAGGACTACATCTCGATTCACATGCGATGCGTTGGTGACTTTACCAAGGCTGTTTCTTCGACTCTGGGCTGCGAGTGGGGCAAGAAGAAGGGCGACGCGAGCCAGGTTGTTGGTGTCAACGGCAACAATGGAGAGGTTGACCCAGCTCTTCGCCGAATCCTCCCCCGTGTCTATGTCGATGGCCCCTTTGGTTCTGCCTCGGAAGATGTCTTCAAGTATGAGGTTTCGGTTCTCGTCGGTGCTGGTATCGGCGTGACACCATTTGCCTCTATCCTCAAGTCCATCTGGTACCGGATGAACTACCCCCAGAAGAAGACACGCCTCTCCAAGGTCTACTTCTTCTGGATCTGCCGTGACTTTGAATCTTTCGAGTGGTTCCGCTCCCTGCTGCTGGCCGTCGAGGCTCAGGACCTGGACCACCGGATTGAGATCCACACGTACCTGACGGCCAAGATCAAGGCCGACGACGCTACAAACATCATGATCAACGACGCCAACGCCGACAAGGACACTATCACGGGCCTACGCAGCCCGACTAACTTTGGCCGACCCAACTGGGACATGATCTTCCGGGGTATCAGGAAGCTGCACAGCCCTGCCGAGGCCGGAGTCTTTTTCTGCGGACCTAAGGGACTGGGTAGTGCTCTGCACGTGTATTGCAACAAGTACACCGAGCCTGGGTGAGTTTTTAATACTATGAGATAGTGACATTTTGGCTAATCAAGATTTACAGATTCTCTTTTGTCTGGGGCAAGGAGAACTTCTAAGCCCACACCCATATCTTACTGTGTAAGAGTGACGGATTGGAAGAGATTGTGTGTATCATCAGAAGCCATCTTGGTTGGGGTTAGGGGGGTTTTAGACAAAGAGACCACGGTCTTTGAAGAGCTTGGAGTTAACATTTTAATAAGGATACCGTACAAGCCAACATTTCTTCATCACAGGCAAAATTTCGCTGCTTTTTCAGATTTTTTCAATAAAGTTGCTATATACCAGCCATATAATTATTATGTACCTACGCAATGGGATGCCTCCTCAGGTACCGGGGAAAAACTAAGCGAGAGTAGTCGTCCGGAGCCAAGTTCATGCAATCTTGTCCTATAGTCACCGTGTGATAACCCGAACCTGAGGCGCAGGCGAAGTGGCTCGTCCGAGTCTCGATCTCGCGGATTTGAGTTATCTCGATTGGTCCCGGGGCGTTCTGAAACGTTTCATGGCCAAATGTGTGCTGCGGAATATCTACGGGGAGGCCAATGATGACGACGTCTAGTGGAGATATATAGTCTTGTCTTGTCAGAGACGGCGTGTGTCCCTGTTGATCACCCGGCTCCGTCGGACGCGGCATGTCCGTGGGATGGAAAGTTTGAGCCTACGGCGGTCAGCCGGGGAGAATGATAAACTCGGTGAACAGCATGTCAAAGAAGAAGGAGATACGGGGTCTAGTCTGGGGAAAGTCAATTGATTAGAGATGTGGCATGTTTTGGTGTAGAGATTACGGCGACCGGCATGTACAAAGTCACGAGCCTATCCGAGTTGCGCCGAGTCCAACGATGGACGTGGCTTAGAAGGGTGGTGGGAAGACACTCACACTCACTTTCTCCAACACATGCCCAGCTAGCCAGCCCATCTAAGGTTGCGGTCAAGTCCTCGGATGCAACCATCCAACGAGGCTTGTTCAAAACTAGCGAAAAAAAAGAAGGGTCCATGGGCGAACGAGAGCCTGGAGAAAGAGAGAAGACAAGACCAACGCATGGGGCTTTTCTGGCCCTTCGAGTGATGCCATTTCAACCTGGTCCAACGGAAATCGAAACGGATCCCGGACCGTGCTCCTATTTGGGGCATCGGGCTAGACCTCATATGGACCAAGTCGCCCCTGGGTCGACCAGCGTGACCCGTCAAATACGAACAGGGAGGGAGATTGATGTCATTCGTTGGGTGGGAGGAGGCCTATGGGAGGATGCGTGCATGTCTTGTCTCTTCTCTTCTGTCAAGAAAAGTGAAAAAGTTTGATGGGCTATGGAAGAGGGATCAAGATGTAACCACCCCGTTGGAGAGAGGACGGGTACGAAAAAAAGCCTCGACGGTTTAATCTCAACACTCGGCGACGCCACAATGTCCAAAAGGTCTTGTTCGATTCATGGAATTGGCTTCCAACAGCCGAAATCACCGACGTAACTCATCTTGGCATTTCAAGTCACGTTTTTGTCTTTCCCTCTGAGAGGGAAAAAAAAAAGGCCCAGACGAAGATCAACATGCAATGGCAAAAAGGGCATTGCGTCAGGTCCAAGAGACATGCAGCTCAAGTCCACTTTTTGGTTGTAATTTAGTGTCAACCAGTGAAAAACGGCCTAGACCGAAAAAGGGGTGGACCAATGCACCAAAAAAGAAGGGGTCACGCCTGCAATGGAAGGATGTGCGCAGGTCCGGGCAAGCCAGAGCGCGTCGCGCAGTGACACATTGCAAGTGATGAGAGTAACGTGCAGTGAAGTTGCAGATGCAGGTGTTTAACCGCGGCTGGTCCTATTTTCGAATGGAAAAATAGTGATTCGAGTTTCGAGAGGTTGATGTTTCAATTGATTCATTGGGTTTTATTTGTAGATGTATTCCATATCACTTCTTTTTCTCCTTCTACGGTAGACGTTGAACACACAATTCTCTCTCCCTCTAACCAAAAACTGACTGGGGTACTTTGCCACAAAGTATCCGGTACCTTTTTAGCGTCCGTTCCTCGTACCTTGCCCGCCGCAACTGCAGGTGCACTTTTTTTTTTAGGCTCGCCCACTCAAAGCCGCCCATCCCGACCGGGCATTCCTTTTCACACGTCCCCCCCGACCGACTCACTCAACCCATCATCTCTCCCCCCCTCTGGGTGACCACGCCTCTTTCTCAATCCTTCGTACCAAACCAACCACCACGGGCAGTCTCTTTTTTTAACCAAGTTTCTGCTTGTATCTCTTACTGTTCCTTCCACTCGTTAACTGAACCTATTTTGCTTGCTTACTCTTCTTTTTTCCTTGCGTTGTTTTCTCCTCTTTTGTATCAACTGACTCGCCGTTGCTTGCTCAACTACCTCAAACCTCTTGACGACGACGCGCGTGCCATTCTCCCTTTTTACCCACCTCACACAAACCGGAGCAGCCAACTACCTGCTTGATCTGTCGCCCACGCCACGTACCCCCTCTCAATAACATCTTCAATCCGAGACGGGCCCTGTTTTTTATTTCCTGTGTCTTTCATCGAAACTTGGCCCTCGTGGGTTATCTCCAACAAACCCCTTGACATCTATTGTCGTAAATTCAATCATCGCCTTCTCGACTGGCCTTGATTGAATCGTCCGTCACACTTGCTATCGCCAACTTCAGCAAGAACTTGCCGAGATGCAGATTCGACGATTCTTATTCCTGGGCCTGCTCCTCGGAGCTGAAGCCTCCAAGCTCGTTGTCCGCCAGAACACCAACTCGGCCAACAGCCCCGCGACCACCGAAGAGACCGAAGCTACCCAGGCTGAACCTACAACGGCCGCAGAGGCTTCGCCTACCGAAGATACTACTGAAGCTGCTGAGACTACCAACAATGAGCCCACCAGCGAGACGGAGCCTACCGATGACAGCACAACCGAGTCCTCCGAAACTACGACTGACTCTGGAGATACTACCGTTACCCGAACTGTCACCATCACCGATGCCGATGTCAAGACAGTGAGCCAGCAGACGACTGTGATGCGAACCATCACTTCTACCGTCGTTGTTACTTCGACTGCGTTCGCGACCACCACTGTTACTAGCAGCGATGCCGATACCGCGACTGCTACCGTATATAGCACCACTACCGTGTGGGCCAACGAGAAGCGTGCCATTAACCTCGCTCCCCGAACTGTCGGCAACTACGACGAGCTCATCATCGATGTGCCTGTGCCCACCATTACCTCGGTCCCCGAATCTTTCAACAACGAGCACTATGGCCTCCGCGCTTTCCGACGAGGCCTCGAGAAGCGTGCCACCATCACCAAGCTCGTTACCGTTACTGTTGGTGAGGACAGCGATAAGACCGTTGTCAACACCGTCGCTCGAACCGTCATTTCCACCGTTAGCAAGGAGACCAAGGTCACCAAGACCATCACCGAGACCGAGCAGGCCGATGCCAAGACCACAGTTACTTCCACCAGCGTCCTCACTATTACCTCTACGAGAGTTACCACGGGTGTTGTTCAAACTGTGACTGTTGCGTCCTCGGGAGATTATGGCTCCGCCGGAACTGGTGTCCCTGAGTCGGACAACAACAACAGCAGCAGCA
>JABEEN010002021.1:0-13255 GCA_013363205.1 Fusarium tuaranense | reverse complement strand
ATAACCGCTATTGAATGCCTCTCGCGAGGACCCTTACGAAAGTGGTTGGTCAAGGTCGACGAGCCAGGCCGAGCCTCACGATTTGTCGTCCTTGAAGACCCCGACGATTTAAAAAGCTACGCTGATCACGATTCCTTTCTCTCCTCCACCGAAGCACGTATCCGGTCCCCACTCGTCGACGATGATATCAGACGGACACGCACCCAAACCTACTGCGGCCGCATCTGTCGGCAGCTGGGGGTAGACGAGCTTACCGATCTCCAAGATAAGAGGGAAAACCTCGAAATATATGTCTACGAGAATATCCAGGAGGGGGAATGTTGCAGCATCCATGGCCTTCGGTGGGAACTGCTTGAGCACGACACATTCACAGAGATTTGCCGCTACACGATTCGAATCGCGCGCATCTTCAATGGCGGCTCCTGGCCGAACAATCCATCTCTACAAAGAGATCAACAAAAGATACCCACCCGCCTCTTGTTAGTTGTTGCACGGAGTTGGCAGCTTTCGCCGCCGACAATTCACCCCGATGACCACTACGCGGATCTCTCGCCCGATCTAACATATCGCACTCTATGTGAACTCGCCAGGTTCCGTCTTCAACAAGGGCGGCCCTTCACACTTAATGTTGTCCGACCGGGAGGGATAGATGCATTAAAAAGACATTTGCAAACGGCAAAATTGTCAGGGGTGCCCTACGACATGGTCCATTTCGACGTACACGGTAGAATTAATTCGTAAGTGCATCTTCCCGTGCTTTTTAGGATGAGCCAAGTCTTTTAACATGGAACCTACATTGTAGTACCAGCCACGAACCCGAACTTTTGTTCGGCTTACCGTACCGTTCATCATATCCTCCCGGCGCCGGCGACGATGCGATCGACTTCTCCCCGTCCTCTTTCGAATTTGTCTCTGCCAACACAATTGCCGGGCTCCTTCGAGAATACGAAGTCAAGTTCGTGGCTTTCAGTTCATGTCAATCTGCCTACGCACAGAACGGACCGATCAGCAATCTCTGCTATACTCTACTGAAGGACGGGGGGGTCAACGCGGTGACTGCTATGGCCTTCACCGTTCGGGGCTCGACTGCCAGATTGTATTATGAGGCATTCTACTCCTCACTGATACTTGACGGGCAGTCATTCAGTTCGGCCTCAGCGTTTGGAAGGGAATATCTTCGCGAGAATGACGAACCGTTAGGGCTGTCAGAGTCTGAGCCGAGCGCCCTACCAGGGGCGTACCATCGCGCGCGAATCGAGAGCGTTGAATGGGACAGCTTGCGGCCATCTGCGTCCAATCACAAGCATATCGAGCCTAGTTCGTGGGCGACCCTGGGCGCTTACATCCTGGCCCGGTTCATTAAATGGCGGAGAGAGTTCAGCTTCTGGCTCAAGGTGCCTTTCGCGCTGCTGATTTTCCACATCTCCCTTCATCGCAAATTTGGATGGTCGGTTGATCTACAAACCCTTTGGAGAGGACTCCGGCGGAGACGGTACAGCCCCTCACAATCTCAAGAGAAGTTTCTCAGTCTCTTGCACCCACATTCATCTAAATCATCCAAGATGGGCATCGGTCAAATGGTGCTTGAGGATCAGCTTGTGGAACATAACAACGTCTTCATCCAGACAGACTCTTCACCCATGTCACCAAACCAGAAGGAATACCTAAAAGATGCCATTGATGCTTGGAAGTTGACCGAGTTTGTCGATGATGTGACCATCATCAAGGGGGAGCACCTAACTTCTCCGGCATGGTACTATAAAGAATGCCTGAGGCGCATCTTCAGTTTTTTCTTCTATTACCGCCCATGGGTGACTTCTCGCAACCTGGATCCGGAGAGAACGGGGAAGTGGGATGGCAAAGGCCCAAAGATCAGGGCGTCAATGATTGTTTTCACCGATTTTGACTACATTTTCGAACATCAACAGCGGGAAAACTTGGAAATGGCGTTGGCGCGCGTGTCTAGGCTGCAAAATTGGCTGTCAAAGACTCAAGTGGTATATCTTGTTTTCGTTGGTAATGCCGACGTGCCTTGGGAATCAGGGGACATTCACCCTGATGAGCATACTTGGGTACAAGGGCCGAGGCTATTTGCAAGAGGGAATTTGGGGATGGTGTAAGGTCGGAGGGGAGCATGAAGTTACGATTAGAATCACGATGCCACGTTAGCAATACGGAAGGCTCCAATAGAAAATTGGTAATAGATGTAAAAACTCAGGCGGCGATGTGTGATAACTGAAGAATTCGTAATGGTACTGGTTGTTTTGCCTCCGGGGCGGCAACGAGACAAATCTGGCACTGTTTTTGCTTGGACTTTTGTCCCATCACTTTTCGTGCGCTCCCGTTTATCCCCTGCCAGCTGAAACTTGGTGGCGGTCGCTCTTACCGCCGTGGCTTCCTCCCTATGTCCTCATAGGAGGATGGACAAGGTTGTTGCATGTTAACGAGGTACCTAACCTCGTCACATGCAGGATATGGTTGTACAGCAGAGGGGGTGTGCTGCCATCTGACCACCCAACCACCTCTCCTGAGTTGTGATGAGAAAATTTTGGCCAGACCGCCAGCGGCTACGTGGCTACTTTCAACCAGCTGAGTTTCCTCGGCCTCCGTGATTTCTTTTGGCTCCAGAAACTTCCGGGGCTGAGAGGTACATATGAGGCCTCCAACCAGGCAATCAGGTGGGCTTAGATCAACCATCCATGAGTAACCAAGGGCCTCACAGCCGTATCTCGCAGCCAGTGTTACCACTATACCCGTTAGTAGGCGGTGTAGGAGGACCCATTGCTAAGATATTATGATTACACTACCTTTTCCCAACGCGCAGAAGTGATGTGAGAATCCCCTCTTAAGAACTTTGATTGGTCTATTGCCCATTAGGGTGCTTAAGGGATGAGAATTGTGTCACAAATTTGCGACATGGCGCCGTGAAAAAGACCGTGTCTTCTTGTGATTGGGTTATGCCAACACGGGGCTCTCAGAGAGGATTGCCTCACGGAAGATGGGTAGAGTTCCGACCAATCAATCAATCAGCGGGCGTGGCAACACAGCATGGCTGCCTTGTTGCCTTGAATCTCTCGGGAACCTTCATGAGCCCCCCCGTATCGCCGAGCCTGATCATCCATGGAGACCCCTCACGGCAAATGCTGGAGCGCCCGCGCACCCATGGTCCTTCAATGACCGCATTGCCAAATACTCGACAATATTGGTCTTTCAATCCTCACGGCGCGATTGGGTTCCGATGGAGCCCATAGAACTCTTTGCCACGGCAGTGGGCGTTGTCGCTTTTTCTCAATTGTGTTTACAGATGGGTAAGGGATATCAGTTCCTGAGTGCTTGTTGGTGCTGTCAACCTCGCAAGGAAAAATCTGCCTCAGAGGATAGATTCCGGCTGGTAATGGAAGCGCGGCTGGAGGACGCCGATGTGGACATCGTTCTCATCCACGGCCTGAAAACGTCACAGGAGACAGCATGGACGACCAGAGATGAACAAGGTCATTTGGTCAACCTTCTTCGCCACGATTTACCTGAACTCTGCCAAGCAAACATCATGACATACAACTATGATACGACATTACGGTCGTCGGAATTTCTAATGAGACGGACCCTTTTCTACGAAACCAAACAACTTCTGAGCCGCCTCGTGAATCAGAGGGCAGACAGCCCGAGGAACAAGCGCCCGATCATTTTTGTGGCTCACTCGCTAGGTGGGATACTTTTGAAGAATGCCCTCGTGTTTTCAACCACGTCCGAGAAAGAGAATGAACAAGACATCTTCAAATCAACCACCGGTATAGTCTTTCTCGGCACACCGCACGAATCATCACCTGCCAAGCTAGCCGAGGCCATCTGGAAGATAGTCCAACCAAACCTGTCCCCTGAGCACGTCAATAAGTCGACCTGGCGACATGAGGAGTTTCATTCGAGAGCAAGGGTTCTCGCATATGATACGGGCTGCTTTGAATCTATCGTAGGGGGGTTACCGGTTCGTCCGGTATACATCAGGCCAAGTGCCATCAAGGATGGCTACCATGGCGCGTTCGCTCCATTAGAAGAGCTATGTCAGGCGCTTGGGAAGATTCGACAGCATCTCCCATCATCTCGTGCCCACCCTACCACTCCCGAACACAAGACAACACTTCCAGGTCAGTAATGATGCCCAGGCTTGAAACTCTCGCCTGCTGACATCTTATCAAAACAGGGTCTGACAAAGAACTCATCGATTTTGCCGTTGGAACCAATTTGACTAGCATGGGCAAACATACCCCAGGTCGATCACCCTCTTGGCGTGACCCAGACGTTATTTCAAAAGAAGATATATCTTCTCATTCCTGGATGCCCCCGATTGTTCTGAGTGAAAAGAAGCCTTGGGCGATTGTGTTCAACAACTCGGAGCACCGCGGAACGGACCATGCATTGGGATTCGCCAAAACGTTCCTGGCAAAACCATCGAACAACCCATACCAGTCTATCTTCTTTATCAAGGCAACCACAAGGGTGTCTATTGGTGTGAGCTTCCTGGGCATCTACCGCAAAATACTGGATCATTACTCGAAGACGATAGGATTAGAGAAAGCAGGCCAGTTCCTCGGCGTGGAAGGGATCAGCGAAACTGCTGACAGTGAGATTCTTTCAAGCCCAGAGATGGTGACTTCCACGGTCGAGGCGGTTACAAACTGGCTAGGGAGACCACGGAATGACCGATGGTTGCTGATCATTGATGATGTGCCACCGGAGGAGGTAAGTCTTACCCGACCTATGTCGGACACGGAACGAACAAGCGACTCTATCATGAGAGTCCTAATGAAGAGAATGCCTTTGCTGCGTTACTCGCCTGGTAGCAAATGCCACATTATCTACACGACTCAGAGTCGACAGGATGATGCCAGCACTACGGCTGTTGAATATAAATGGAAACGGCCTGATAGTATTGTGCCTGTCGCTTTGGTGCCGGGGGAACTGGATGAGCTCTTGCTCCGTATTTTGAGTCTCTGTTTAGTCCTATCGGACGAAACCACTCTAGGTATATGGTCAGAAGTATTCTACCATTGTGGTGATTTTCTTGCTGCCACCTCAGAGACTGGTAAGCATGGATATATTCTTGTCAAGTTATTAGAGACCCTTCTAACTCTGATCTAGCCGCCATCGAGTTTGCAATTGAGCCTGCCCTGCAGCATCTTATCACGAAGCATATCCTGGAGGTCACTCCCGGGTCCCGCCTCCGATATTTGCGTCTGCGCAGGGCCATCCACACAGAGTGTAGACTTCACTTGCAATCGAGTCCTGACGGGCCGTCGACACATGATCTAGCAACCATGGTATGGGCATGCCTTGAAAGGTCGGCAATAACGGCCTCAAAATGGAGTGACCCTACCGAGCAATGGGACTTGGAAACTTCACTAGTTGAAAACTGCTCGGCGGCTGTTCGTTGGTGTTCTAATGTTGAACCATCATTACGGTCACTTGATGCGAATCTAGGCATTCTAGGACAGCTGTGCGAACGTCACTCGGCGTGGTCGACGGCAACAACGCTCTACGAGATCGACTATCGGCGGCAACTGTGGCGTCCATCTCATTTGCCCATAACTGACTCTTTCATTGGCATGGAAACTGCGTTCAGGTTGGCTCGTATCTACTTCCTGTCCGGAGTGATCGACAAAGCGGAGGAGAAATGCGGCGAAGCAATCAGGTTGATAAAGAAGGAGACCTATCAGGGCCCGAAGCTCATTGTTGTCGACGCCTTTCGGCTCGAGGCTGCATTGGCAGCGTGTCAAGGCCGCGTGGCAACCGCAATGGCGAAATTGGAAGATTTGCTAGCAAGCGTGGGTAATTGCGACCACTCTGACGAGGATGGTGACAACGATGACAAGGGAAAGAAATGCCATGGGGCATTCCTTTCCATCGTTCGAGATCTGTCAAACTACCTAGCACGCTGCGGTGACTACGGCAGCGCAGCGTCCCTGCTACAGCGTGCTCTGTTAACTGAAAGGCGACAGAAGAGGCAGAATCAGCCTACAATACTACTTCTCCTTGAGTCGATGGCTACGCTTTACCGCTGGCAAGGAGAGCTGCGCCTAGCTGAACGTTGTTATTCGGACGCACAAAGCCTCACCGATCTCTGGCTTGGAGACTGCCATCCGTCCGCGGCTCTTCGCCGCGCAAAGCGTGGTGTCATTGTTGGGCTACAAGGACGGCCGAAGGAGGCAGCGGGACTATTTCAGGACGCCCTTGATACGGCCCGCAGTTGTCTTGGTGAACGTCACGAGGAAGTGCGCTACATTCAAGAGTACTTGATCCTTTGCTTAGCCGCCGATGGGCAATACGCAGCGGCCCTCGATGAGATACGAAACCTTGAGAAAAACGTCGGCGTGGCGCCAGAGGGATCGGACCAGTCTCCAAAAACCAGGATCAAAGAGTACAAGGACGCTCTCACCCACGCAAATGCCACACAAGGAGCCGAATCTAGTTTCAGACAGAACTGGCTATATCAACTGGAAATGGTGAAGGATGAGGTTGGCGGTGTTGGCTGGATGGGCTTTCTAGAACCACGTACCAACGAAGGCGGTAAGCAGTTTTCGAATTTCTCCTTCCATATGTGGTGAAGCGAGTGAGTTGATCCAGTCGGGGATCAGACTCGACAAGAACACGAATGAGGTTGGGTATGACTTGGACAAAATGGTTGTTTGCGAGGAGACAAGGGAGTAAGGCTATTTGCACATTTTCCAACAAGCCAGACGATTTCACCGAGGATGAAGGTCATGATCATGGTTCTCTCACAGCTCAGGCTCAATGCTTTAGGGTTGGGGGGCCATCGTGCCGAACTCGAAGAGAAAGTTTAACCATTCGTTACTTGGAACACTGCGCTTGGTCATGGTACCCCCTAGTCACTCTGTCCAACAGCGGTGTCTTCTTGGGCAAGAGAAGCGTGTTATGGTTGTTGGGTGCGGGATCCAGGGCTGCGTAGGATGGCACATTGGCAGCTAACGTCTGACGTAAGGGAGATTTTAAGTTATTAAGGGATTTCTCTGTCGAGCGACAAGATATTTCGGTGCATTCCACAATATGACTGAACATCCAAAGCATCTCTGATAAGTCTGGAGAAAGAGAGGGCGTCGAGTTTCCCTAAGGCCTACTCTATTGTTCCAAGAGCAGTGACGAAGACGCGAAACCACGACATGCATTTGCAACAATAGATGCCTTAAATTAGATACTTCAGAAAGCTGGTGCGTTAAGTTAAGTCCATCCTTTTGAGTGTGTAACGGCCCAAACTCCGAAACTGCAAGGCCGTTGACAAAAATGACAACCGGCCTGCTCGACATCCGCATCTATCCCCTTACACTGTCCTTCTACCAGCGCCAAAAAGCGTCAACTACCCTCTTCCCCCGCCCTCAGGGTTATCAGATGCCCCGGAATCATTTGTAGCCCCTCGCCACACAACTCTTGCATTCTTTCCTAGACCCGAGACTCTCTCTTTTCCATCCCATCAACCCTTCTGGGTACTTTTGTCCTTGGTTTCTCACTGACACGTGACGTATTGGAAATGTGTTCTTTGTTATAGTTGAAGCCTGGGATAACTGAGCCAGAAGATCGAACATGCTAATGGACGCGAGAAGGATCAAAATGGGTGAGCTGGGCTGGACTCTGTCGCTGTAGTTGCGCGTGATTGGATGACGAGCCGGTTCCACTTGAGACTACGAGTCTTGGCGTCCATCGCGGTTTTATGATAAGACATGGCAGTTTTCAAGTCAATTTTTCTCGAGTCAAGTCAATTTTAGTACCGACCCGAGCCTCTGATGTATGAAGGCGCCATGGATACGCCATGTCAACTCAATCCCCCTTCCATGTATCAAGTTAAGCCCCTATATGTGAGTGCATGACGGCCCGAACCCTAAGATGGCCGAAACGTTATCAAACTCCCACCATGTGCTAGAATGGCACTGGCACGTGGGGGAATGTCTCCAAAGCCATTGAATTGGCCAAGAGTCTGCAAGGGGATAGCTCGTCAGAATGGAGTGTCGAACACATCCAGGAACTATCACCTTTTCTTGTTCCGTAAGTACAGACCTCAATCTTTCATCATCGACTTCACGTTCATCAAACAGCCCAACGCCGATCACGGCACACATTGGAGACCGGAGGATAAGAAAGAATCCACATCAGAGCATCGCATCATCCAAGCAACTCTAAGCATGGAAGTAAGACGACATAACCAACTCTCTTCAGCGCCGATAGAGGGAGGCCAAGGTTAAGGCTTTTTTCGATGGCATTCGAGTTCAGGCTGCCACCAGGTCAATTTTCCGTTCTAGAAAACGTACAACAAATCGACGAATATATCCAGAAGATGAAGAACGCTTCAGCATTCGCCATCAATGACTGTGTCTACGGAGTTCCTCGCTTTCGGCTTAGGGTTCAGCGAGCTCCCGATGAAGAATTGGGGCGTCTGGACAACCAATGACACCGCGTCTATCTTCGTTACACGCGAACAAGATCAGGGTGGCACCTGAACCGGCTGAAAAAGATCCTCGCCGAGCGGGAAAAGCTTGAGCGGTCCATCAAGCGCTCACAGTGACGTCAACCCTAACTAGACTGATGCACCCAATATGTGCGGGGCGGGTACAAAGTGACTAAGCTGGCCCAGCCCCAGGAGTCGACACAATCACCAGCTCTGACACTCAACGGCACGACGTATCAGACTTATAAGGAGAAATAACTCATCTTATGAGAGAGTATTTGGAGAGGCTTGACCCAAGGCTTGCCACAACAACACTTCAACTCAAAACAGCTACTGGACATGATGGCAGCTCCAGGCCCTCTATACCACCGCTTCAACAATCCAACCACGTCTCGGAAGACGCAGCCCCGAGGATTGGGATTACCCACGACCGTCCTCATTGCCGCTTCGGCCAACCAACTCAGCCTTGGGTGACTCGAGCCCCAGGGGCCATGATGGTCCAAATATAGGTATACAAAGAAGACGCAGCCTAGATTATACGTCGCCTGCCCAAAGGGAAAGCCGCCGGCCCCGGCGAAGCCCCCATCCTAGGCTACGGTGCCATCGCCGGTCACCTCTCCCATGCATTTAACAAGGGCCTAAAACTTTCACACCATCCGGCGACCTTCAAACACACCACGACATTTCTTCTATGAAAGGCAGACAAGTCCGCGAAGCTCCCCAACAGCTCGCGACCTATCGCGCTATTGCCTTGCACGGGCAAGCTCCTCGAAAAGATTGTATCCGTTCACTTGAACCCTCCAAGTCAACATCACCTTGCCTACCCAGGAGACGGCCTGTACACTGCCGTTGAATCCGCCTCGTACGGCAACGGATGAGCCTCAGACCTCACCCAGCCTTGCGAATCCGGCCCCGTCGGAAGCTCTGACCCGAGAGTCTCGATACGCTGAATCTGACCCTCAACTGGCCGTGGACTGCCGTGAGATGGTGTCTTGACCTTATCGTGCGAGGTTGGAGAAGCGGCACTGCCTGATACTACCGTTGTCTCGGGGCCATGTTGATCTTCAGGAAAGGTCATTTGAAGAAAAGATACGGTGTTCTGCGCAGTACTTTGGGCTTGTTTCTTGGGCTCTGGACGGTGCCATGTTACGGCAGGCCTTGGAATGGAGCTCATCGTGTTCCTCAAGCTTCTCCCGAAGCTTTGTGGATGTGTCTCATCATCATCTTGGTCGTGATGTCTCCTCCCCATGCGGAATCCTAGGACAAGTGCACCGCCGATTAGAGCGACGGCGGCGACTGAACCAACCACGGCGCCAGCGATGATGCCTGCATCGGGCCCTGTGTCCTCCTGATCGTCGATATCTTTGTTTGCTGTATTATCCGTCTGTGTCGGGGTCGGGCCAGAGCTTTGGGTAGGATTTGAAGTCATGAGCGTGCTTATGGATGGCTCTATTGTCTCGTCGGCCGTCGTTGTCGTCTCTAGAGAAGAGGTTCTGTCTATCGTACACAGTTACCATCCATGTGAAACCAAGGTCTGCCCAAACAGGTGTCTACTCAAGGGAGGTGAACTTACAGTCTACTGGGCTCTCTAAAAATATGGTCTCAATACCGCGAGAGGTAATGTTGATCGAGTTTGCACAACTAATCAAGTACCGATAGTCAAAATTATTAAATCGATTATAAGAATCGTACAGCGTGATCGTGGTGCAACCGAAGTCATCTAAGCTGAACGCCTGATGTCAGCTTGTGCTGATGAGACACTGAGGAAGGGGGGGAAAGATACCAGCGCACGCGGGTGGCCGAGCCGGGCAGACCTTCACCCGTAACTGCCACATACTCGCCGTCGCAAGATGTGCCGACGGTGATCGCATCATCTTCTGTTGGATCACAGAAGGCATATGTTCGATCGTCGTTGTCGAATGTGGTACTGGATCTGAAAGGGGCACCGTCGCGGCAAGACTGTTCGATTGCTGTGAGCGTAATAGTTAGCTTAACTAAATGCGTCGGGAAACAAGATTCATGGCAGAGGCAAGACGTACCAGTATTGTCCTTTATATAGTACCCGATAACTGGGTCACCATTTTGTGAGAAAACTGTGTGAATGCAAATTTGAGATGTCGCTACCAAGAAAGCGATGAAGCTGCGATATCGACTCATGTTGGGTCACGTTGAGCGGGTCAGATCGGGAGAGAGAGCAGGTAGGATTCATTCCAAAAAAGGTCCAGGGACAAGGGGAAACAAGGCCTTTTGAAACCGCGCGGGCTTCTTCCCAACCCCTTGTTCAATGACCCCCCCAACTGTGGCGTACAACCTGTTCAGCTGAGAGCCTCGTTGATGCAAGGGCCGGCTGTGATGAGCATCAGCCGCAGTCTTGGCAGAGGCAGGCTGCGTCGATCTGAGCGACACAGAGCCTGCTTTTACCGCTGCGGCTGCGACTTGAGGTTGATGATTGGTTTATCGTCTAAAGTAGGGAGGAGATGGACCAGGGATGTGATAAGAGCCGCTCATTTGCTAAGCCTGGGCTGGCAGAGTTTTGCTTCTTTCTGTTGCTGTAGAGGAAAGCTTGAAATGTTCTGTGTGTACGCGATTGCTAGGTATTTACAAAGACCCAAATTGTTACCCTACTGATTGTGTCCCCGTGTCCAGGCTCAAGCTTCCACATATTCATCACACGCTCATTAACTTGTCAATTATATTTGCATCTCATACTCAATTTATTAAGAATCGTCCAATTTTATCAACTTTTAGCGTCACTGTAAAATAGTTACAATGTCAACCTCCTTGTCGGGGCCCTCTTACTTTCCTCTCAGCTACCAACGCCGTCCTCACAGTCTTTAGTTTCAGTAGGCTTGGGTACTACTTTTTGCTCAAATAGGTCAAGCTGAATGCTGGACCAAGTTGGTAAGGGGGGGGCTAAGGTGCAGTGGTTTCCGTTGTACTCGTAGACGTCAGGACGCTGAAACTCCTTAAACCATTGCTCTCTGAGCCACCCTCGACGCTCCTCAACAATCTTGTCAACATCCCACGGTGGACCGATGTTGAAATTGCACCGGATGACCGAAGCCTCGTTATTCAGGTGGTCGATGCCGTGTCGTATGTACCTGCCTGCCCAAGTGGTAGGGTGCCAGTGCGTTCTGATATATTCAAGATGTGCACTGAAGCATCGTCTATACGCCCGCTCCGTAGCGACATTTCTCTGAATGACATGCTGAAATATTTCCGAGCTGAGGTTGATGGCTGGGTTGCCATCAAGAATGAGGGTGAAAGAGCCAGCAGGCATGCCTGCGTCCATCACAGCCAGGGCCTCTCCGAGCCAGGAGCCCAGAATGAGCGATACACTCGGATGTGAAAGGGAGCAGCGGCGTCTGCCTTTAGTGAGATCATTCACCACCTCCGGTATCTCGTCGAAATATAGGAATTGGGCACTATGGAGGATATTTCTCCACAGGCTCACATAGCGCTCGACCCGAAGCTGTGGGTTCTCCCTGCAAAACCGAATGAGGCCAACAGCGTGACATTCTGGTTGACCTACGGAAACGTGGTCTTCGTGCAGAACAATGTGTCGTAGGTTGAGGCGTTGGGCAGGGCTGAGGCGCTCAAGAAATCGAATGGCAACAGCCGCTGCTGAGAAGTGAAACGCTTCGCGAAAACAAACATTATTTGATTGATATCGTCTCGCCTCGGAGTCCTGGAACCTGCGGTTCGACCCCAAAACATGATTCCCTCCATAAACACTTTGGATCTCTGCCATATCGCGGGGATATCTCCACCTCTGCAGATTCTCCCACACTTCTTCATCCTCCAGCTTACTGCCGATCCTGGCTAACTCGGTCGATGAAGGTATGGCCCAGGGATCGAGCCGGAGGCTATCGAATTCGTGAGGCTCGAAACACCCATGGGCTAGGTCGACCAATTCTTTGAACTTTGCAGGGTCCTTCTGCCTGAAAATATTCAAGGCGTAAGTGACAGCTTGTTGAAACGTGGAGTGGAGTTGTTCATCGTGGCGTCTGTTCCAGAAAGGTCGACGAAGGCCGTAGGACCCTCCCAGCATGCCCCGACCGTGCCGGGTGTGTGTGAGTTGTCTGAGGGCCTGCCAAGGGGTGCCAGTACCAATGTGGGAGGGTATGTAGTCGGCCATGTGTTCGGTGGCCCTAATGAATGCTGAAAAATTTGGGAATTTGAGAAGAATTTCAGAGCGTGTTTCCGGAGTGGCGGTCGCGCTGAGATACCTCGCCAGGTCGGCCTCTATCTCGGCGTGAAGGCTTGACAGGTACTCGAATCGACCTGCCAGTCGGCTCCAATCTTGGTGGTACGCAGTCGAGAATGAGACATCGTTGAGCTGCAGAGGCAAATCCTTGACTTCAGATGTAATCAAGCGGCAGACGTACATCAGGGAGAGGTCGATAGGCTTGCCGTCGGCAGTAGCGAGCTTGCCATTGTAAGGGTCCTCGCGATTAAAGACATAACCGCCCTCAAGCTTGAAGTAGAAGTGATAGATTAGACGTCGGAGCTCGCCGGGGAGGGACAAGAGGCAGAGTTGAGGGGGCGGAGGGGAAGTTGGCATGGTGTTGAGGGAGGGAGACAGAGATTGGGAGTGTGTGGAAGGAGAGAAGAAATCCATGAGAGATTGAGGGGTGAAGCGGGGTTTTATAGGCGTCATTCAGGTCAATTACTGTGCGCGTCGTTGCCTGGTGGGCCACCTATCACGGTCAGATCACCACACACCGAGACAAGGTTTTCACGGGAACAAAGGTGGCACATCTGTCTTTATCGGGTTATCATAATTCATTCTTATCTACAATGATG
>JABEEN010002018.1:0-10047 GCA_013363205.1 Fusarium tuaranense | reverse complement strand
GAATGAAAACTAGTGACTACCGAAAAGAAACAACATGGACTTCGGCGTCAGGATTGACACAAGATGGGCGCAAACAGCTACGCACAGAAGAAACGCGCAGCTAGAGACCTTCACGCGTTCCCAAACTTGGCCAATGTCTGCATCGCTTCCAGCAATGACTTGCAATAGCTGAGAAGGGCCGCTTCCAAGGTTTCGGCTCGATCATGCTGTAGTGCGGAGAGACCTTTGCGCACAGCGTCGACGCTGACCAGATGCTACGCAACGTCAGTTTCCGCTGAGAGATGACGAGACTGGGTAATACATACATTCTTCAGAGCATCGACTACCACGCCCAATTTCTTCTTGGAGTGCCTGGCGGAGTTGCACATGACTTTGACTTCGGCTCGAATGTCCTTGGTTTCCTTTGTCCATCTAGAAACAAACTTGAGTGTCCGGGAGCGGAGTCCGCATATGGCTCCGTGATGCTCGTCACGAGTTTTAAATTTATCCAGTTCGTCGCGGTATTGTTCTAGTCGGTCCATCTCAGATTCGCTGGCCTTCATCATGTCCTTGGTGATCGACAAAAGGGTGCTGTGGTGGCGCCTGGCTCTGGTGTAGGGCTGACCTGTGGTGAACCATCCAAGCCAAAAAGACGTCTTTGTCTCGTTGCGATCGGCAATGTCGATAATGGCCCTTTCGATATCGACATGAATTTGGGCCAGCTGATCATGGTGCCCAGCGAATCTCAACTCGATGTCAGTCATCAAACCATCGTTGATTTCCTTGAAGAGCTCGGCCTCGTCCATGGCTCGTCGAAATGAGTCTTCTAAGGCCAGAGATAGTCGGGAGTTTTCATCCATGATATTCAACCGGGTTATGGATGACTCGACCTTCGTGAGATATTCTGGGATAACAAATGCCTCCTCGGTAGAGATGGGCGAAAGGAGCCGGACTTGAGGGACTGTAGATGTTGTCTGGTTCTTTTCGTCGGCAGTCCACCAATTCAAAATCGCTGGGACAGATTGGATAAACGCGATGATGGCCATGGGCCATGCCACTACTGGCTGAGCCATGCCTACCGCCATAATATTATTCAAAAATCTGCTTCCTGGGGCGGGCGACTCAACCAATTTGGAGACCTGAAGGCTAGCATATGCAACAAGTACCCACGGTATCATGTAGCATACCCATGGGTTCGAGAGGAATTGATTGAGGAAGATTCCAACATCTCGGAATCCGTTGGCCAGGCCCTGGAAAGGACCATCAGTTTGGCGCTCAGTGGGGATTGTGCCTTCATCGTCAGAGTTGGAGTGGCTATGGCTGCTTGATCCGTGTTTGGCCCGAGGTGTGTTAAAGTTCTTGGCCTTCTTGTCGCGCTTCGTTTTACGCTTCGGCTTTTGGGGCTTGGAAGATGCTGGGGATCTTCCACCCCTAGGCCAAAGACGGCCGAAACACATGTTGAATTATTAACAAGGTGCTGAGAAGTAACTGGTGAGGATGGGTTGCAAGAGAATGGTTGCAGAAATGTTGGCCAAAGGGAGATGCAGAGCTAATAAGAAGCCCCTGAGAGGAGCTGGCCCTCCGTACGGCAACGGGGAGTCTCAGTCCCTAAACACGGTTGGTGCTAAGCAGAGCCAAGAGGGTAGAACATTTGGCTCATTACAGGGCGGCGCCACTCAACTGTACGTACGTACGTATGCCCTGGGCTACTTGCCATCAATTCGGCGCTTACCTTATGGAGATAACGCTCCGGCGATCTTTTCGTGCAACCATGGCTGAGTACAGTAGGATGCGGGTTGACGAGCGCACATAACTCAACTCTTGATCTGGGCGGCAGCCATGTCCGCCCTTATTGGACACCGCTAAGCGACTGGGTCTACAAGCGCCAGACGCGGCTGAAAATGACCCTGGTTCAGCTGCCAAGTGTCTTCCAATACTTCAGGTTGCGAGCCTATCAGAGAGAAGAAGGAAAATGACAAGTCCCAAAAAGTGGGACTATGATGTTGTGAATAGAGGAACAATAGGAAGATGCACACCAAACAGGAATACGGAGAATACGAACGTAATGTGAGCCTCTATTTCACCGCCCCACGCCGGTCTCTAAATCAGGGACAATAGGAAGCCCCTTTCGTGAGGCGGAAACGGCATGATGAAATTGGCAATCTGGGTGCGCAAGAAGACAGGCTAACAAGGGGTATTGGTCATGAGGGATTGAACCAAGACCGAGCCTGGACACGTCAGGTCAGGGATATTTCATTGCATGTTGGTTCTGAACTAAACGTGCATTTCCGTCTCCCACACTCCTTTCTGACGTTTCAGTCTCCGACACCCATATCCTAGCTTCCCACTTCTGAGAGGCAGATTAAGTTAACTCGGCCACCGCGGATCAAGTGGCGGGCTGAGCTGAGACGAACTCCTGCCTGCCCCCATGTAGTAAATGTCACTAGTTCTCCTCCTTCCAATCCTTTCCGCAAGTCTTCTTCAGCCACTTGAATCCCCCCTGACTCTTGACCAACTCGGGCATGAACTGATCCATGTACACCGCCATGAGTTGGTGGTCCTGCATCGCCTCCGCCACTCTGCTATACAGGGCCTGTTCTTCCTCTGATTCGCGCGCACTGTTGAGGAGCCGCTGCTCCCGCTCCGCCCACTTCTTGTTGATCGCATCGTGCGCCTTGTCGTAGGCAGCCTCTCCGGGCATGAGCCAGCGCGGGTCAGTGAACGGCGCCTCGCTGTGGTCCAGACCGAGATGTTGGAAGAAGGTGGTAGGTTTCTGGGTCGGATATGCCGCGAGGAGACGGTGGTGGAGTTGGCAAATGTTGACAATGTGCTCGCTGGGCTTCTCTGTAGGCTTGATGCCCTGCTTGCCGTAGACTGAGCGCCAACCAGTCATGGCAAGGGCACCGAGAAGAGCAGATGCTGCCATGGCCAGGATGAGTTTAAGGTTGATCATGTTGGTGGACGGGTGTACACAAGAGGGGAACGTGGTGCGATGTGTGGTACTGAAGGTGTATTGAAGAATGTCGATGAAAGATCCAAGCAAGGTAGGGCCCTGGTGTCTGATATTTAATGTGGAAATTGTAACAAGATGGCTCCCAGAGGCCTCTGACATCTAGATTGTGGGTGGCATGGTGACCGGGCAGGTATCCCGGGGGCTGGCAAGACCTGGCGGGGCCCAAGCCAAGGTTTCAGGGCATCTGACCAGAGCCTTGGCGTACCTATCTAGACATGGAGGGAGAGTCAATGACACAAAGTTCCTAATCAAAAGAAATTCATCTCTTCTAGCCTCAAGGCATATTTCTTGGGCCGCAAGGCGTTGGTCTCCTGGCGGTACTCCCACTCCCACTCCCACTCCCTCTAAAAAATGATTGCTCAGCCACTTATGCACAGCTGCGGATGTCATGTTGCCGGGCGGGCTACCTTGGAATTGGGTTGAGAGAGAAGGAAGGAATCCAGCCAAGGCAAACACCCCAAGACGATTGAAATTGTGACATTATCTATTAGAAGGGTTATTGATGCATATCTTGACTTTTACTGAGACTTTGTTATCGTGTTTCTGTCCTCAACACCAACCAACCAACCACCGCTGGTTGTTCATGTGACACTCCCAGATTGGCACGTGACACGCCTCAACACTGTTTCGTTTCTTTGTTCGCAACTGCTCGTACTGGGAGTCAGTCCGCCTCCTTTCTTCATGTCCCGTCAGGCAGAATTCTTGACCTTGTAATTTGCTCATCGCGTTCCCTCTGCACTCCCCGTATCCTTGTGTGTCCCCTCTTGCTCATTTCCCCGACTCGTCTCCGCGTCCATACCTAGGTACCTGGTTTTTGGTGCTCGCTATACTTGCGTCGCTCAATAGGTAGGTAGCAGCACCCTTCGTCAGTGGAAGGTTTGGATCTTTCCATTTCAGGTTGTGATTGCTATCAACAGCTGACCATCTGGAGAGTCGATATTTTTATCGCCTATCGTTGCTGAAGGCACACAAGTGTTGATACTCTCCGTGTGTGTTTAACGCCTTGTTAGGTAGGTAGGAGTCTTTTATTCCCTCCCCATTTACCTTGGATCTACAGCGTGCTGACCATGACTACTGTCACTTTAGCAAACTACCATTACTCTACCATTCCGCCTTCAAGTTGCAGTCATGGCCCCGACCTCGCCGGACAAGCCAAACGCTCGCCGTTCCCAGTCTCGACCACCACCTCTTTACTCCTTCTCAGGCTCGACCCACCGCCAGTTGCCTGTCATGCCCAGACCCTCACAAAGGTCCTCTCGTTGTTGCCTTCCGCAAACTGAGGCCCTGGCTGACAACCCCCCTACCGGCCGCTTCGATCGCACTCATCAATTGAGTCGCTCTTCTCGTCCCATTCGCAAAACCAGGAGGTCGATTATTCCACCGTCTCAACGTCCCAGTGCCACTATCATCACAGAGATTGACCGCTCTCTTCGATCCCACATTGACCAGTCCCGAGAGCCCCCTGCATCGGTCGGCTCCAAACACCATCAGAGCCCGTATACACCTTCGTCTTCTATCCCATCCAAGAGGCCACATCCTGTTGACGCGAATAGCGACAGCCGCGGCTCCCCACGGAAGCGACATTGCCTTGTTCACCAAGGTGTATCTGAACTCTGCCACACGGTTACACCCGCCGCAGATCTGCTTCCTCAGTTTCCAGCTATCGATGATGTCGTTACCCGGCCCAGCGACACTAAGTTTGAGGGCGAGTCCCCACAAGACGGTCAATGCCACTCAAGGTGGTCTTTGACTTCAACAACATCCGGTACGACCATCTCACCTGGAACACAGGAAAATGGCACGAGTGGACAACGGAGCACATCAGCAAGGACCACCGAGGAACACAACCAGTTGGATCAGCCTACTCGATCCATCAACCATCAAGCCAAGCCCGTCTCCAAGAGGCCTAGCTATGACAAGATGCCCAGCGAAACGTTTGACACAAAGGCATACCAGAAACTTGAGTCTCCTCATCGCACAACCGTCGGAAATACGGAAAGCAGTCCCTATGAAGAGCTTCCAAACCCCAACAAACCCTCGGAGTCCAAGAACCCATCTCGCGACAAGAGTAACATCTCCAAGAGTCCTGCTCCGACCACAGCTTCAGTCCTGGATGGCTGGCCGCTCATTTTCGCTTGTATTGCTGCACTCATCGGTGGAATGTTCTTCCCCGACTTGCGAATCCCCGAGTTTCGTGTTGTAGACTGGAACGAGAGGGCCATCGAACTCGAGATTGCGCTGGCAACGATACCAAGAGTCGTTCTTTTTGGCGAGGCTAGTCTCTCGCAACAGAGACTCCAGCCTGGCATGCTCCCCGTCGATGGTTTCGCCCATGATCACAATCCCTCGTTTGGGCCCAACTTGAAGATACCACTACGATCCAAGTGGTTTTCCAACTCAACCGAGTTTCCGGACTACGAACCTTGGCTGACTACGTCAGCTGGGGTATTTGTACCCGAGAAGAAATTCTTGCATGACCTCGAGGTAGTTACCGTCAAGACTTGCTTCGACCTTGGTTCCATTCCCATTTCAGACGGGCCATCTCCGTCCGACGACTTTTGTAGGCTCCTTTCCCGCGCCTTGGCTAAGTTTTGGTCCTTCTACCTTTGGGAAGATCGTCGACTCGGCGTCGAGTACAATTATGACATCGTTGCCATGAATCTGGTCATGCTGAGGAACATGGTGTACGTGCAAGAGATGCAGAGAAATGGTTCAGAGGAGCTGGGCTCTGATCGGCTTCGCGCCCACGCACTGCATGCTCCAACTACGACAACAATTTCCCTGCCGACCGTTGAACCACCGTCTCCTCGCCGGCTTCTAGCTGACACAAGCATCCCTGAAGACATACCAGAGAGCTTTATCAAAGGTTGGCGCGATGCAATGGCAGCCCGCAGCTCTCGACTTGAACAAGAGCACACATCAACGAGCACTCCAACCACTGAAACGACCGCGTCAAGTAAGGTTCATGCCAATCAATCGTGTCGGGCGAAGAGCTAACATAACCACCAGAGATACCAAGGCCTTCAGACTACGCCGAGGCTCAACTAAACAATGGGACCGCCAATATCTTGGTCCAGTACGTTATCGACGTCATCGTTGGCCGACGCCTGAACGAAACGAACGAGGCTGAGGGTCCTCCTTATGGCAACATCATGGAGCATTCAGCCAAGCTAGACAAGCTTTGCCATCTTTTTAAACAACTAAATGATTACGTACCGACAATTATTCGATATGCAAATAGGACCGCGTTGAGCGCCGACCTGTCAAGCAGACTTCAACGTATCCAGGACACGGCACCCTTTTTGCGGGACATTGCCACACCTAGATTAGCCGGCATGCAAGCCAGAGCCAAGCGAGGAGTCCAACTACTCAGGGAGATTGAGAAGCGACAAGCTGAGCTTCAGAATGAAATTGAAAGGACCCTGCAAAACGGCTGGCTCGCACCAGGTCCAGGAGTCGGGTGGCTGAGCTTCCGCGTCATCTATTACCACTTGCCCGACCTGAAGAGCATGGCCCTTCAATGGAGCTATGCTCGCCGATGGCTGGCAGTCGAGTCGGAACAAGTATTTGAAGTCTATAGAGGTCGGATGGCAGAGTTCTACTCACGCTACGAATACCTGCCCAGAAATCTTCCCAAGAGGCAACTGGATGAGTGGTTGGCATGGAGCAGTCAGATGATTTGGTCGCGATGGTCTTTGGAGGACAGACGGGAAGATCCAGTGGGCAAGGAGGCATTTTGCTGGGCCTTGAGGGAGTGGCAACCCAGCGTATCGACATGGCAGAGGATGGTTGGGTGGATGACAGGTCAAGGCGATGATGATGATGTTCCGTCCAAATGCGGCGACGCGTCAAGGAGACACGGATGACTTGAGCAAGGGTTCTAGACACATACATCAGATTGCATGCACTTGATTAGCACTTCTCTATTTCCTAGGTCCCGAGCGAGGCTCTATAAATACAGGAATAAAATACTATCCCGTGCCCTTTTCCATGGGCTATCTAGGCCTACGTTCTTCCACTGTCTTCTGACTCAGCTATCCAATCAGGGGCCGGGTTTCAACTTGACGAGATTCCCGAATAAATATGAGGGAGATGTGGATGTTGGAGAAGGTTACGAGCTACGATATGTCCCGTGATTGTTTAATACTACAAATCTGAGATTCGGTCACGCAGGCGGAAACTCCGACATGGTGGACGGATGATTCCTCTTATACTGGCATCATTTCCAAGAGTGATATCCGAACGATTCTTCGTCTTTGACGGGATATTCGGTGCATGCATCTGGCACAGGGGTATGAGTCTTTAAACTTCTTATCACCAACTCTCAGAATCTGATACAATCATCCTCTAATATTATGCCCTCGTGTACTCCATACCTCATTATAACTTTGACTTCTCCTCCCAGAAAGGCGCAAGAGATTCTTCCAGCGGGCTTGACTTGGCTTCATTTCTCTCCTTGGTCGTCTTGAAGATACTAGGCAAGCCCGTCTCCTCAAAGGTGGCACCGTCGCGCACCATGGCAGCTAGACCCTTGCTTGAGAGGAGGATCTTGGGCATACCGTAACCTGTAAAGCCTGCCATGATGAATTGCCCAGGTTTTTCTGGGACTTGGCCGATGTGAGGCATAAAGTCTGAGCTGTAACCAAGAACTAAGTGACGGTCAGTGATACTATCATCACGAGGGGGATATGCATTCAATTTCAAAAAGGTCAACTCACTTCCAGTCCAGACCTTCTTGGTCTTCATCTCACTATTCTCCCACCCCCTAAAATGGCGTTGCATGTAATTGTCAAAATAAGGGACTGCTTCCTTCACCAACTCGTCATCCCGCACATTATCAAACCATCGATGCTTCTTATGCCAGAACGCCTGTCGCGCACCACCCACAATGATGCTCCCATCTGCCCGAGGGATAAGGTAGTCATTATGCAACTTGTCGAATCGGAGACCGTACGTGTTGACAAGATGGGGAGTTTTCTTGCCCTTGGGACTCTCGAGATGACTACAAATGCCGCGAACCGGAGTGATGGCACGCGCATACTCGGGGAGGATCTGCGATGTGTATGCGTTTGTCGCGTGAATCAACTTTGGTGCCTTGATGGTTCCGCGAGCCGTGTGGACAGACCAAAGGCCACTTGAATCTTGGGTTGATGACACTGATGTAACTGGTGTGTGGGCTTGGATGTTGAGCCCATTCTTGATTAGCTTTTCCAACAGTTGGTGCACCAGCTTAGAAGGCCAGAGATGAGCCGCCGTATACGATATGCAGCATTTGGCGTTCTTGACACCAGAGACCTATTACCGACTGTCAACTCTGTCTCGAAGCATAAAGCGGGCGGAAAATGGAGATTGCTCACTCTCTCAGCATCATCTCGGCCAGTAAAGGCTACATCGGTAAGATTGACGGCCGTATTCTGGGAGAGATTCTTGAAGGTTGCCTGAACTTCATCGGCATGCTCTGAATCTAGAAAGACGTCCAAAGCTCTCGTAATGTGAAAATCACAATCCAGGTTCTCCTTCCCCACAAGGTCCTTGACGGCGTAGACATGCGACGCCTCAAAGGCAGCAAGTTCCGCTGTCGCCTCCTCGCCGAAAAGTTTGGTGAACTTGGGAATATCCGAGTACGTGTCAGGCTTGACATGTCCGCCATTGCGCCCAGTAGCTCCAGAGCATATCTTTCTGGCCTCGAGTAGAACAATCGATGGAGGATTGGGGTTATCCTTCAGAAGAAAGTATGCAGTGGCGACACCAGAGAGGCCGGACCCGATAATCACGACGTCGGCCTTGGAGGGTAGTTCAGGTGTGCTTCGATAGTCATCCAGCTTCTTAGGATCAGAATTCCAGAAAGAAGAGGTAGGGTTTGCGACTGGCGCACGATTAGGTGTATGAGGAGTCATTGTTCAATGGTGTATACTGGATGAGTTGAGAGTATGGAGAGATACTGGGCGAAGAGCAAAGTTTATAGTTGGCTAGCAAAAGGCCCAAAGAGGAAATATTTACCTAGCGAACAGCGCCAAACATTGCATCCAGTGGATAGACGTCAAACACTCCGGGCCGGGATGTTATCATGCAAAAATCGGCCAGTAATCGAATATTCGGAGTTTTGAATACGATATGTGGAGTATTTTGTGGAAGACTATTTCTCTAAAGGCAGGTTGACTGAGAGCAGTCATCTTGGACTAAGAACTCGTTCGGGAAAGTGAAATGAGAGCAAGAAACAAGGCTAGTGTCTGATAGGTCGAACCCCACCAGAGACCGGTGTCAACCGGGCCGGGAATCTTGGTGATACCGGGAAGTCATAGAGAAGATCTATTTCAAAGGCGTGTTGACGGATAGTTTTCACCGAGTACCGCGTGTAAGAGCCTCGTTAGGCTTTCATCGTGGATGCATTGATTGCCTGGTGAATCATGTCAGCGAGGGTATCGTCAGCCTACCACTCAACATGTCGACATATTGAGGCATGCAGCAATCAGGACATTCAAGGAGTTGTTTGATGGAGGATTTACCATGTTAATTATGCAATTAAAAATGATCATATCCCATTAAACTGCATTGAGTCATTTCAACGACTCAATGTTCAATCTGCAGTTGTGACATACCCTACATTCCAAACCATTAGATCTCCGATACAAGATTCATACCAAGTCACTCGCATATCATTTCCGCCTAAAGAATAGAGATACAAAACAAGCTGCAGAGAGAAACCATCAACACGAAACCAAATCTGGGACTCTCCTTCACTGAAGCATTGTCTGAGGTGGTCGTCGCTGTGGCTGTCGACTCTGAATTCGAACCGGTCATTGCCGTTGTTATATCCAGCGTCGGGAAGTCTGTCTCGGTGGCCGGACTATATCCCGGCTATGCATCACGTCAATACTCTCAAGACACCTTACAGCAAGGTTCCAGAAGACTTACCAGACCTGTTCCAATTACAGACTCGAAATTATCGCATTGGTACCCAGGAACGTTAGAAAGAGTCGCCTCCTCCCCCAAACAAGTCGTGTTACCGATATAAACGCACGAGTAAGCCTCACGCAGCAGTGTAGGCCGACAAG